>PVKV010037625.1:0-14645 GCA_004027835.1 Alouatta palliata
GCCAAAATATGGCCACCTTAGCTACCAGGCCTCCCACAGCCAATCACCCTACGACAACTCACCTAACCCCCTCCCCTCCCTCTTGGTGGCTTATAAAAGGCCGCCATGCCCCGCTGCCGGGGCTGCTCTTCCTCGCCGCATGTCCCTGAGTAGCCCGCAGAGACCAATAAAGCCTGAACTCCATCTGGGTGCCTTCGGTTTTTTTCCAGTCTCTTGCCTTTGGGGTCGCGCACTCGGGGGTCGCACATCGCTCGGGGGTCGCACAAGTGTCAGCAGGGCAGTTATACCTTTTACAGACAATGGTGGCTCAGAGCTGAGTGTGAACTTATACACACAGGTTATATCACAAGCGGAGTTGTACGCCTGCGCTCCAAACTCACTGAGTCACACTGGCCTGGATGTCTGCCTCTTTCTATTTTTGACCAAAGCACATCCATTTTCCTCATAGTACATTGTGGGGCCCATCTTTTACTCAAGCTCCTGTTGTAGAAACCGGTTTAGTGAAGGTGTAACCTGGCCTTAGATGCATTGTCTTCCTGTGCTGAAGCCAGGGTGGGAAATGTCCATGCAAACCTACTGAGCACTCACACAGGGAATTTGGAGTCCTGTAGGTGTTAGTGCCCCGTGAGGACTCTTGACAGTAGAGGACAATAGAGATCCTGTATTAACTCCGACAGGGAAGGAGCTGTGTTGGAGAGGGTGAAGAAGAGACCTAGAGCCAGTGAACAAGACATAGGATTTACTGAGGATTTACACATGGGGCAGGTCCAGGAGCAGCCAGATAGACTGTATAATGACTATTGTTTGTAAAAATCATGCATTTTGTATAGCATCTTCGTTTAGTATTCTCCAACTGGAAACCTCCATTTAATCCAAACAAAGATCTTTGGTTTTTTGCACATCCTGTGTTCCAAGGAACAGTCCAGGGATTCAGATGTGCTTCATAAATAAAAAGAAAATCTCCAGGTTGGCCAGTCCCAGATTCCTTAGCCTGAGACTCCAAACACACATTCTTCTTAGACCATAGGTTCATTTTCTGGGTATGCTTAAGTTATTGCTTAATTTGATGCCTAGTTGTCCACACAGCATAACTATTTAGGTGACATATGCTTTATTTTAAAATGTAGGTTTTATTATTTTTCAAGTGTGATGAGGCCAACAGATTAAGAGGAAGTTTCATTGCAAAGATAGTATATTACTCCACAGTTCCCATACCATGCAGGGCCACACGGGGAAGTACCGGGGTATGTCAGGAAGTGAGGGTAGGCTGTGGAGCTTTTACTGTGTTTTTTTTGCAGGAAAGAATGGACAAAGTAGGATAAGCAGTGGGGGAAGGGTTAGGGTTGGCTGGTTGGAATAATTTCAGCAGGCTCCTTTGTGTGGGGGTTGACTCTAACAATGTAGTGCCTGGCCCTAGAGGGATTAGAGCAGGGGAATAATGGCCTGGAGTGTAAGACTCATTAAATGAGGCAGTTCTCAGGTGTGGGTGCCGGATCGGTTTGTTGGCACATGAAAAGCACACTCCCAGGAGACTTCTTACCAGCTATCTCTGGTAGTGGGCCAACCTTGGGAGGTGCAGTCCCTCTAGGGTCAGCAAAGGCCCAGATGTCAAAGCATCAGATATACAAAATGTAAAAAAGCATGGTTAATACACCCTTATATTTGCTTTTCGTCCTTCTTTGCTTCACTTTTTTCAGGTTTCACTCCTTTTCCCTGAAATTGCTTTATGAATAGATTACTTTTACACTGACTCCAGTCTCATGCCTTGCTCGAGACTAGAGTCAGTGTAAAAGCAATTGATTCATAAAGGGGATATTCTCTATTTTATAGGGAAAAGTGTGGGAGATGGGAGAATGCAAGCTAAGAAAAAATCCTTCCTAAGTCACTCATTCACCTTTAGATTTGATTTCAACATCGCAGATTTTGACTCTGTGCGTCTTCCACAGAATCAGCGGTCATGACTTTACAGTGTGGATGTTGCATTTCTAAAGAGAAGTGATTCACGAAGGTAAAAATGCTGAATTAATAGAAAAGCAGGTCTGGCTGGGAAGATGGTTCTAAAGAACAAGAGTTGCGTTTTTGTTTGTTTGTTTTTTTGTTTTCATGGATGTGAGCCACAGGAGAAGCCCCTTCTTCATTACTAGTAAAGTTCAATTTAAAACATGTATTTTGCTTCACAGGGAAAATGGTAGCTAAATCATGTATAGCGTGTTATTAAAGATAAGAAGAGACATATAAGGTAAAAATCAAGAAGAACGTAATCAAATACATCACATATTCTCCTGGACATTTCCCCAAACTGCTGTGGCTTTTTTTTTCTTTTTTTGCATTAAGAACCAAAGAAATCGCTTGAGTAGCTGAGCACTAGGGACCTGTTTGGGCAAACATGAATGTTACTTGATTCTTGATTCTTCTTTGTCAAGACCCCATGATAGCAAGCCCACCATGACAGCAATCCACATGTTATGTTACCCAACATCACGGATTGTGAATAACAGGCCCCCTGTTCTCCCAGGAGGACAGCTTGATATTCCTTCTTCTTGGCGTCCATCCTTTCAGGCAGACAGCTCCCACAGCCTTCTCATACATTGACTTAGAAAATGAAAAGCCATCAAAGCTTGCAGTTAAAAAGCCCATCACATGGCATTTATTTTTTTAATTAGTAAAAGACTTTAAGAGTTCAATAGAAAAATAAAGAGTTAAATTATTTTGCTGTTTTAAACAGAGAAAAAAAAATCTATACTAGATTAACTACCTTGTATTTCAGAATGGGAAATTCTTTGGCACGAGTCATCAATTTTGCTCTATCTGAGATTTCCCTGTGTGCTTTCTTAAGGGTCTGAATCTGGAAATCCAAATACATCAGGGACTAAATTATTTAGAAATTACCCTGAATACCAGATTAGTGAGATTATCTGAAAATAACTGAGGTAATGTAATGCAGAAGGTAACTAATGACCTGTAAATGCAGGTTGCTCTACAACTCTCCCTTTAGGGAGTAGTTAATGTTTCTCAAATGGCTTCTATGGGAACTGGATTGTTCAGAGGAATTGGTATTAGGAGATGATACAGTGATTTTGCCATTATGTCCTGACTTGAACAACACATACACAAACCATCTTTCTGAACAAATACATTCATAAATGCTTAAGAAATGCATCAAATGCTGATAACAATCTGAAAACCTAGACTGCTAACCATAGTTCTCATGCTTGCCTGTCGGAATCCATTCTGCAGAGCACACAACATTATTCTTTTTTCCTTTGACTTTTCTGCCACAATAGCCTATGCTATCACTCCAGTGTAAAACTTCCATTGCAAGCAAAAGTTAATCAGAAGTTCTTTTTTCATTTGAACCTATTTCAATTGGTCCTTATATAGATAATCAAGTAATTTAGGGACTAACACAGAGAATGGAGAACAGGAGGATAAAGAAGCATTTACTTCAAGGTACAATGAGGTAAGAGAACCACAAGAGGAAAAAAATAGAGCTGAAAGGGAATTTGTAGTTACAACCAAGCTCTTTATTTCGTAGCTGTGCGAAATGAAACAGAGATGCGTTAAACTGTCTGGCCGCAGGTAAAGTGCTTAAGAAACTGTAGAGGGTCAGGTCTTGCCCTCTTCCTATTGAGTGTTTCTTCCTCTGCAGCACACAGCATCCCCTCGAAAGGCTTTATGAAACAAGTCATAGGATCTTGCTGTAAATTGCTGAGACATAAGATGCAGTAACTGCGGACAAACTAATCCGCACAAAGCGGGTAGTAGCTGAAGTTTTCTTTCCAAGTTGGCCAAGCGACACTACATTTGTACCCATAATGGCATGGCACTAATTAAGAAGTGAAAAATGACAAGCAAGAAATGCTGCTCTCTCAATACCTTTTATTTTATCCAACCTATGCAGAAGAGAAAATGAGGAGAAAAGGAACATCTCAATTCTAGCTAGTAATTTGATCATACTTGCTAATCAAACTAGCTATTCTATCACTTTATAATTGCAGAAGTTTTCAGAGACAAATCTGAAAATTGCATCAGACAGGTAAAAAGTGTCTGTGAATGCAAATCAAAGGGCAATGTCAACGTGTGTGAATAGAAGGAAAGGGCATCTTTTTCTAAGGAAAAGATTCAGAATTATTCATGGTCTGATATACCAGAAAGAATACAGCCTTTGAAATCAGATGGACCTTTAACAGTTATGTGCCTCAAGTCTTTTGACTCTTGGCCTCTTGACTTAAGCAATTTCAGTTATCACAAGGACTAATAATAAATATCAGTCTACTTGTTGTCAGGATTAAATGAAATGATACATTTAAAGTTATTACCATAAGATATACGCTCAATAAGTGGCAATTTACTTATTATACTAAGAATTATTAGTATTTGGGGGGTGTGGTTGTAATTTGGATTATGTTATAAAAGATCTTTCAGAGATACATACTGAACTATTTAAAGATGAAAAATAATGTCTAGAATTTCCTTCCAAATAATACAGGGCATGGATGCAGATATAGATGAAACAAGATTGGCCATAAGCTTTTAATTTTTGTAGCTGGGTGATAGGATCATAGTAATACGTTATACTATTATTTATATGGATTTGAATTGCTTCACAATAAAATAAAAATAAAACTGATCAACATTATCTGCCATTTAACTGTTAGATTCAATATCTTTGTCCATGTATAGCCAAGAAAAGCTAGTAACATTTTGTTAATTAGGCCACCCATGTTTACCCTTTCCTGTCATTGAAAATAAAAGCAATAGTGAAAGAATAAATAGAAAGCTAAATAAGATTGAACAAAAGCATTGTTATACTTACAAATGGTACTTAAGGCTGAGGCAGACATCAGCTGAAATACTGATGTCTGAAATACTAAATGCAATTTTTAAAAAAGAATCCAAATAGAAAAAAAAGTTACTACTGTTAATTCAGTCCCATAAATAATGGTGAAAATTTCTAAAAATTCCAGTAATAGGTTCAAGAGAATAGCAATTGTTATAAGTAATTTTGTTAATAAGTTTCAAAGTCTGAAATCCAGGTCTTTGTTAAACTTTTCCAAAACTCTAAATCAAGAATTCATTACAATTCAACTTTGTTGAAAAGTTTTAAAGTCTTAAATTCTGGTCTTTAGGACTGAACAGCTTTTAAAGTCTTAAGTCAAGAATGAACTATAATTCATCATTGAATTCCAGCAACCAAGTATTTGAAAGAGAGAGTAAGAGAAAGAAAGCTAAATAGTTTTCTATTTCTGTGAGTAAGGAGTCAGTTATCAGAAATTCCATATTGGTAAAATCTTCACTTCACTATAGGTCAATACAGAAGAAAGAAAACATTTTTCTACAAAGGTCTATGTTGCTGTCAGATGGCAGCACATTAAATTGTTCGAAAAATCCACATCCTGGCATGTGAGTATTTTTCAAACCTAACTATTCATAAAATGTTGACATATCATTACTGTAACCGTCAACAGACATGGATACTGGTATGATCACATGAAATTCTATTCTCAAGGAGACCAGAAATCACAAGACTACACTGAGAATTTTCAGAATGCTAGTATTCAAAACAAGGAAATGGTCAGCTTTATCTCAACGTGTAACAATATGATTCTAAGAAACTTCACCAAGCAATATAATTAATAGAACTTTGTAGTAACCCGTGGTACTATTTGAATCACTCTACCTTTATGATTAGTTGAAAATTCTTATTTTGAAGTTGTTTCTTATAATCATATTGAATTCTTCTTTTTCCTATGCCAGCATAACTGATGGATGTTATATTAATAGCAGTAGATTCTATTCACCCAATTATTTTGATTTTTTTTTAATTTAAGGGAAGATATCTACCAGTCTATCTCTATTTAATTAATGTTTTTAAACTATAAAATAAACAGCATTGTCCAAACCCCCCCACATTTTCGAAACTAAAATAAACAATCATTGCAATATGTCTCATTACACTAATTTATAATTTTTTCTATACTTTTAATACGAGGTTGACAAATACTGTTAAATGCTAAATCTTAAAGTTAGAAGGTGGCTTCAGCTATCATACATCAAATTCTTCTTTCCATGTGAAAAATTGAAGAATAAGCAAGTTGCCCAAGATTTCACATCAATTAGTCAAAATAAACTAGTATTCTGTCATCCGTTGCTCTTTTGTTAAAGAGAATCATGTGAGTTCTACTTCTGGCCATGACTGAGTAACTGGTACTGGATTTGCCTCAAGCCGAAAACAGCAGTAGAAGTGGATAAAATACAGTAGAAAAAAGACACATGTTTTCAGACATTGTACAATGAGCATCTTAGGCATGTGATAATTGAGCACAAGGTAAACAAGTGATCTGAGCCCCAAAACAAACCCACAATCACCCTGAGTTTCTGCATAAGGTAATTCTCCTGCCACAGAACACAGAAGAAGAATGTAAGCTAGTGGCAACTTTACCGAATTGAAGAGACAGGTGTCAGATTCATGGACTGCTGAAATGGTTAGAACTTGGATCATCAGGATTTTAGAAAAGGCAGCTATGAAGAGAGGAACCCCTACTAATCTGCATGGGGATTCACATGGCTGAGATACCATATGGCACAAAATTCCACAAGGCCTAGAAGAGATCTCATGCCACAGGGCTGAGAATGATATCAGAGACTATGCAGAGCTGGGACGTTTTGAGATTCTACTTATTCCAGAGCAGAGATCTCAAAGGAATCATGAACAATCAGTTCAAGATGTAAGAGCCATAACCTATAAGGGGCATGCTGTAGAACTAAGCTAAGGTTTAAAATAGATCTACTCTAAAAATTAAAATTAAAAAACAGATAACAGGTATAAAATAATTGATTGCCCACCAAAACCAAATTCTACACTCTTTAAATGGAAACATTATAATCCAAACTTCTTGCTAAATATTATTACGATTTCCAGCCTAAAATAAGTTACTAGAGAATAAAAGAATATTAAACATAATTCATAGTCAAGAAGAAAAAGAATTGACAGAAAAGGCCCCAAGATGATATACACAGTAAAACTAGAAGACAAGAATGTTAAAATAGATATCATAAGTATATTCAGGAACTTTAAGAAAAACATTGTCATAATGAATGAACAAATGGAATGTCACCAGAGAAACTGAAACTATTAAAAAGTAAAGGTGAGAAATCTATAATGGAAATTATAATGCCTTAATAAAAAATGCCTCTAATAAAAATGCCTTTAATTAAAAAAAATACGAATTGCATGGAATTAACAACAGATTAGAGCAAAAAGGACAAGTGGTCAGTGAATGTGGAATTACGTGAGTAAAAATAACCCAACATGAGAACACAGACTAAAAATTGTTTAAAAGATTAATAGACTGGAGTGACAATATCAAGTGAAGTCCCAAAAGGAGAAGAGAGAGGGTTAAAAATATAGGTTATAGTATAAAAAAAAAAAACAACTAAAAAAGGCAGAGATATAACTCAAAAAGTAATATAAGAATAAAACTGAATAAAAAGATTTTTATTTGCCTCAAATTAGAGAGGAAACTAGGAATACAGGAATAACAATAACAACAAAAATGTAGGTGAGACAAAAAGAATACAAATAGCAAAATGGTATATGTTGAAATTCGACAGCATCAGTTTTTATATTATATATAAGTGGACCTCCAAGAACAAAGGTTGATACATCATTAGTAAGTTCATTATTATAATCAAGCATATTAATACACTTTAGGAGAAAATATCATGATTATTTCTACAGATGCTGATAAACTTTTACAAATTTCAAGATCTACTTCTTATGAAATAATTTTTAAAATAGTTTGTTAAAGAACACTTTCTTAATATGAATATGAATATAATATATATGAATAGGAACACTTGCATATGTACTATTATTATAATACATATTAGTCTGACAGCATTTTCTCCAAATTAACCTTACCCTTGGTTACTTAGCATACTTCTTGGAATACAACTGATTTATTACTTATGGTTATTTGGTGAGCAATTTGCTTCCAGTTGGAGTTATCTTATTAGAATAGATAGTACAAAATTTGTTCATTAACTGAAGTGATCAATTATAGCACCTTATCCTAGATAGTACAAAATTTGTTCATTAGCTGAAGTGATCAATTATAGCACCTTATCCCTGCAAGGTACATAGGTCAGCCTCAACTCAAAGATGAGGGCTGTTATTGTTGATAGCATTGGCTAATAATTCCTCATCCATCAAGGTGGAGTCTGTGAAATTGCTAATACATTCTGCTTTACCTGGTTTGATGCTTTGGTTCAAGTATAAAAGTCAGTACAGAAATGTAAAGAGAAATTTACCTGACTTTAACATAGACGCTGATGAGTCATGGGATTCATTCAATTGACAGGATCTGGACCCAACAGAGTATAGTGGAATTCAGTGCATCAGGGTGGCCTCATTCTTCTGTTGATTATAGCCTTAATTAAATCATGTATGAGACAACCGAATGGATTTGGTTCTAACCTCCATTGGTTAGAATCAGAATGGCTGCTGGAGTGGTACATGCATGTACACATTTGCCAGAGGTGAAAGCTTGTGAAAATGAGGGGAACAATTGTTGAGAGACAATTTTCAAAAGATCTCCACATTTCTGCACGTCTTGAGAGCAGATGTAATAATGGCTCTTTTGTTCTGGAGGTCTTTATATCAAATGGCCTCAGAAGATAAAGAAAATGTAACAAAGGTAATGTCTTATTTCACAGCTAAGTTCAGGTTTGCCTGCTTGTAACCCACTGAAAAAGGCTCAGATTTTCAAGGCTCAACATGTCTCAGCCGTGATGCAAACTCACCAGTGTGCAGCAGCCACCAGGGTCCCTCTGCATGGCTGTATGTGACTTGGATAACTCGGAGAATGATTCAAACATGATGCTCAGGCTTCTTGCCATGCTGTGAGTGGTGAATTTCTTTCTTTCTTTCTTTCTTTCTTTCTTTCTTTCTTTCTTTCTTTCTTTCTTTCTTTAAGGAACCAAGATTGTTGTTTATTCTACTACCATCCATTAAAAAATGGCAAGATAATTTATTAGCTTGCAAGTAGGGTAAAATCTCAGATCCTTCACAACTCTTGACAGACAAATATGCAAAAAAATCCTAAAATTGTGTACAAACAGAAATAAATGAACTGAACTATCTTTCAAATGAATAATATTACCACAATTAAGGGAGTGGAAGGAAGGACTAACCAAAGTAAATTTTTTCAACATAATATAATATTTGTACGATGTGCTCATGCTAAAGGCAAGAACTGTGAAAAAGTAATGAATTATTAGTAGCAGATTTATTTTTCACAGAGGCATGGATTAGCAATTCTGAAACTACTTTTATGTGTATTCTAGGACTAAGCGCATATATAAGTATACTGTGGATAGTGAGAGCAGTTTTCTTACTTTCAAAATAAGAGGTAAGGCATTAAATGGGAAGTTACTGAAACTAAAGCATCAGTGTGAAAGCATGGATGTTAATGTACACATATGATAGATCTATGGATATAGAGATATATGCATTTGTGTATGTATATGTTGAAGTATACATCTACACAAATGTATGCATGTTGTATGTATACATCTATGTTATTATTTTCACAGCTCTGTTCAGTGGGAGGACCTAGACACAATAATATCCCACTAGCAATAACTATATCTAGCATCTATATCTTGGTTTCTGAATATTATTCTCAAAAAGAAAGACACAGGAATGCATAATGTAATGAATAACACCAGAACTTGAACAATAAATACAAAGGGATTAAAATGATAGACTTTTTTAGCTGCATCCCACAATATTAATTAAAAAAAATTGCTGTCTTGATTCAATACATTAATTAATTCTTGGGTTACTTAGAAGTATGCTAACTTATAAATATCTCAGTTTATTATTATTATTGATTTCTTATTTAATTTCATTTAATTCTATTATGATCAGAAAACATACTCGATAAGATTTCAATTTAATACCTTCTCTTCATGTTTGCTGTAAGTCTTATAATATGTATCTTTAACTTATCACAAATTTACCTTCAAATAATATTACCTTTTGTAATATTTTTGTCATCCATTTTGTTCCCTCCTGTTCTTCCACTCATACTGTACATTATTTTTTTGTTGTCAATTATTGTTTAAAGTTATAATAAATTTAAAAATTTTACAGTCATCCATACATTTATCATTGTGATGCTTTCCATTTTTTTCTAATCCAAATTTCCATTATCTTTCCCCTGAAAGAACTCCCTTTAACATTTCTTGTAGTGTAGGGAGTCTGGCAATGATTTCTTTCACATTTTGTTTGCCTGAAAAAGTCTTTATTTCCATTCAGTTTAAAAGATATATTTTTTCTGGATAAAGAAATCTAAATTATATAACCCCCCAAATAAAAATGGCTTTACTTTCTGGTTTGCATAATTTCAAGCAAAAGTTTCCTTTTCTTGTCTATGTTCCTCTGCACACACTGTATCTTTATTCTTACGCCAATAGTGACTTCTTTTTTGTGTTTTTTGAAAAATTAATTCATTGTGCCTTGGTGTATTTCTTTTCTCCTTCTTTTTTTTTTTTTGAGACAGAGTCTCGCTCTGTTGCTCAGTCTGGAGTGTAGTGGCGTGATCTCGGCTCATTGCAACCTCTGTCTCCCAGGTTTGAGCAATTCTCCTGCCTGAGTCTCCTGAGTAGCTGGGATTACAGACACCCACCACCAGGCCCGGCTAATTTTTGTGTTTTTAATAGAGAAGGGGATTTCATCATATTGGCCAGGCTGGTTTCAAACTCCTGACCTCAGGCGTTTTCCCCGCTTCGGCCTCCCAAAGTGCTGGGATTACACTTCGGAAGCCACCACACCTGGCCATGTATTTTTCTTTATGTCTATTATGCTTAAGGATTTTTGAGATTCTTTGATTTGCAGGTTTGCAGTTTTCACTAAATTTGGAACATTTTTGGTGATTATTTTTTAAATATGTTTTTGCCCCCCTCCTCTCTTTTCTTATTCTGGTACTCTAGATATGCATGTTGTGGTTTTATACACACACACACACATATATATATATATATAATTTTTTTTTATTGCACTTTAGGTTCTGGGGTACATGTGAAGAACATGCAGGATTGTTGCATAGGTACATACATGGCAACGTGGTTTGCTGCCTCCAACCGCATCACCTATATCTGGCATTTCTCCCCATGTTATCCCTCCCCGACTCCCTACCCCTCACTGTCCCTCACCTACTTCCCCCCCAACACAGACCTCAGTGTGTGATGCTCCCCTCCTTGTGTCCATGTGTTCTCATTGTTCAACAACTGCCTATAAAAGAGAACATGCGGTGTTTGGTTTTTTGTTCTTATGTCAGTTTGCTGAGAATGATGGTTTCCAGGTCATCCATGTCCCTACAAAGGACATGAACTCATCATTTTTTATGGCTGCATAGTATTCCATGGTGTATATATGCCACAGTTTCCCTGTCCAGTCTATCACTGATCAGCATTTGGGTTGGTTCCAAGTCTTTGCTATAGTAAACAGTGCTGCAATGAACACACGTGTGCATGTGTCTTTATAATAGAACGATTTATAATCCTTTGGATATATGCCCAGTAATGGGATTGCTGGGTCAAATGGAATTTCTATTTCTAGGTCCTTGAGGAATTGCCACACTGTCTTCCACAATGGTTGAACTAATTTACACTCCCACCAACTGTGTAAAAGTGTTCCTATTTCTCTACATCCTCTCTAGCATCTGTTGTCTCCAGATTTTTTAATGATTGTCATTCTAACTGGTGTGAGGTGGTATCTCAATGTAGTTTTGATTTGCATTTCTCTAATGACCAGTGATGATGAGTATTTTTTTATACGTTTGTTGGCCTCATATATGTCTTCTTTTGAAAATGTCTGTTCATATCCTTTGCCCACTGTTGAATGGGTTTGTTTGTTTTTTTCTTGTAAATCTGTTTTATGTGGGCTCTCTTTTGGTTCCATATGAAGTTTAAGGTTGTTTTTTCCAGTTCTGTGAAGAAGGTCATTCATTGGTAGCTTAGTTCAGTCTATAAATTACTTTGGGTAGTATGGTTATTTTCATGAGACTGATTCTTCCTAACCATGAGCATGGAATATTTCTCCATCTGTTTGTGTCCTCTCTTATTTCGTTGAGCAGTGGTTTGTAGTTCTCCTTGAAGAGGTCCTTTACATCCTTTGTTAGTTGTATTCCTAGGTATTTTATTCTCTTTGTAGCAATTGTGAATGGGCGTTTGCTCATGATTTGGCTCTCTGTTAGTCTGTTATTGGTGTATAGGAATGCTTGTGATTTCTGCAAATTGATTTTGTATCCTGAGACTTTGCTGAAGTTGCTTATCAGTTTAAGGAGATTTTGGGTCTCAAGGAGACAAGATTTCATTTGAGTAATTTCCACTGCCATGTCTTTTTCTCTGCAGTGCCTTAATATGTTGTTCCTCTCAGGCAGTGTTTTCCATTTCATTTATAATTTTTGCCATATCCAGAAGTTTCATTTGAGTCATTTTTCCATCTCTCATTTCTCTCCTCACCATAGTCATATTTCCCTCAACCTTTTAGAACTATTCATAAGATTCACTTTAATGTCCTTGTCTGCTGCTTTATCACTGCAAAAACTTGGTTTGTTTTTATTGACTAATTTTTCTCTCTCTTCATGAGTCATATTAATAATTTTTTGCTTATTTGCATACTGTATTAGGGTTCTCTAGAGGGACAGAACTAATTGGAAATATAAACTCATATGTATATGAGTTTATTAAGTATTAACTTACAGGATCACAAGGTCCCATGCTGTCTGCAAGCTGATGAGCAACGAGAACCAGTCCAAGTCCCCAAACCGAATAACTTGGAGTCCGATGTTCTAGGGCAGGAAGCATCTAGCATGGGAGAAAGATGTAGGCTGGGAGGCTAGGCTAGTCTCGTCCCTTCATGTTTTTCTGCCTGCTTTATATTTGCTGGTGGCTGATTAGATGGTGCCCACCTGATTAAGGATGGGTCTGCCTTCCCAGCCCACTGACTCAAATGTTAATCTTCTTTGGAAACACCCTCACAGACATACCCAGGATCAATATTGCATCCTTCAGTTCAATCAAGTTGACACTCAGTATTAACCATCACAAGTCCACCCCTTGTTAACTTGAGCCCATACACATCTCCTAAGATTATCCGTAGTCTTCAAATAAAGACAATAATAAGGTCATAATTACACCTAATTTGACGCAACTATCCTTCATACAACCAGAAATGCACCAATCACCAACCCAAATACTATCACATAAAGTTAACAATACTTAAATGCTGATATGAAGTCAGTAAATCTTATGTTACATGATAAAGGAAAAGGAAATAAAATGAAGATATTTTCTTTGTACAAGTGTATATATGCAGAAACATGTTTTTCACAAAAGAAGGAGGAAATACTCATGACAATTACAGTCCTCATTTCTGCGCTGGTCACGTGGTCATAGCTGGTATTGATGACTACCTTCTTCTACTACACATTCTATATTCCCTTTGCCTTCAGCAAGCACCTCAGCAGATTGTGGCTTTTTTCCTGTTGGAGTGACCTGAACCTTTATTCCTGAAAGGTTTGGGTCATGTCTGGTATGGGCCATTATAGTTTCCTATTGACTTTAATCACAGGGCATTGTAATACTAAGAGGTGCCCGAATGGATCTCCTGTATTCCATGCACACTCTTCCTTACCTCTGTTGCGGAGTAATAAACTGATTGCATCTTGATAATCCAAGTCAATCACCCTGCCAACTCTGTAACTCCATTCTTAGCTTATTGACTTAAAGGTAAGAAGAGTCCAAAGTGTCCAGGTAGCAATCTTAACTTCCAATTTAATGGAATCGTTGTTGTGTCTCCTGAAGGCAGCCTTCCTCCCTCTGGAACTGAGACTTTTAGGTCAGCGGAACGTAATGTCATGGAAACAGGAAGCAAAAATTTTGCTAGTGGATCACTGGGGTGATGGAGAGTGGTGCCACTTCCACTTCCACTCTTTGATTCCTGAACCCATGAATCCTGCCTATGGGAGAAACAGTACCATATATTGGATGCTGATTCAGAGCACACATGGAGAACTTTGCCCCAGCCCTGCAAAGTATTGTCACCTAGTTGGCATTGTAATTGTGACTTCAAAAGGCTATTCCACAATTCTATCAATCCAGATGCTTCAGAATTATGGGAACATGCTAAGACCAGTGAATTCCATGAGCATGAGCCCACTGTCACACTTCTTTAGCTGTAAAGTGAGCGCCTTGGTCAGAGGCAATGCTGTGTGGCATACGATGATGGTGGATAAGGAATTCCATGAATCTATGGATGGTAGTCTTGGCAGAAGCATTGCATGCAGAATAGACAAACCCATATCCAGAGTAAGTGTCTATTCCAGTGAGGACAAACCTCTGCTCTTAAAGGAGAACTACAAACCACTGATCAAGAAAATAAGAGAGGACACAAACAGATGGAGAAATATTCCATGTTCATGGCTGGGAAGAATCAATATCGTGAAAATGGCCATACTGCCCAAAGTAGTTTACAGATTCAACGCTATCCCTATCAAGCTACCAATGACCTTCTTCGCAGAACTGGAAAAAACCACCTTAAACTTCATATGGAACCAAAAGAGAGCCCGCATAGC
>PVKV010037626.1:0-14649 GCA_004027835.1 Alouatta palliata
CACACTGGGGTCATTTGGGGGGGAAAAGGGGAGGGACAGCGGGGGGTGGGGAGTTGGGGAGGGATAGCATGGGGAGAAATACCAGATATAGGTGATGGGGAGGAAGGCAGCAAGTCACACTGCCATGTGTGTACCTATGTAACAATCTTGCATGTTCTTCACATGTACCCCCAAACCTAAAATGCAATAAAAAGTATATATAAAAAATAAATAAATAAAAAAATAAAATAAAATAAAGGATATATGATCCTGCCCCCCCCCAAAAAAAATCTGTACTCCAGACTCATCGCCCCACTTGGGACGACTGCCAATAATTATTACTAATTCCGTTCACCACAGAGGAAAGAGGCAAAATTAGACAAAAAGCCCTGAAGGCCATCATAGGTCCAGGGCGAGGAACAATAAAAAAACAAAAAACAAACCAACCAACCAAACAAACAACCGGAACCAAATTAAAAAGGTTTTTCCCTCTACCCAACCCCAGTGGAACCCCAACACCTTGGGGGGTCACCAGGCTCTGAACACTTTTCACTGGTATCTTTTAAAAGGGGCTAGGGGAGCAGCCCACAAGCCCACTAACTTCTCCGAGGTAGAAACCGTAACTCAGGGTCCGCAGGAGTCTCCGCTGCCTTCCTTGAGCGGTCTACAAGACGCTTTTTGCACCTACACTCCTATTAACCCTGAAGCTCCAGATAATCAGCGGGCCATCAGTCTGGCTTTTGTTTCCCAATCAGCCCCAGATATTTTAAAAAATTTACAAAAGTTAGAGGGATTCCAGGATATAAATTTATCCCAATTGCTAGAAATTGCCCAGGGAGTTTTATAACAGGGATACTCCTAGAGCCGTACAAAACAAAAAAGGTTACTAAGGCAGTAATAGCAGCCCTTCAAAAAAGTCACGAGTCATTCCATGAGGGCAGGGGACCTTGTAAAAGGGCCCCTGAGGTCCCTAGCCCCCGTTAGGAAGAAACCAATGTGCGTACTGTAAAGAAGAAAAACATTAAAAAGAATAAGTACCCCAAGAAAAAAAAACCGAGGGCTATCCTCAATTTAAATCAGGATTAATGGGGCTGGGGCTCTTATTTACTAAGCCCTCAGAAGCCCAGGGTCACTTTAAAAGTTGGGGACAAACCTGTCAGCTTCTTAGTCAACACTGGGGTGGCCCACTCAGTCCTTAGCCTCTAGGACCACTATCCAGCAAAAAACAGTTATCCAGGGAACCACAAGAAAAACCACAACAAACACTTGAACCACCAACCGATTCGTTAATCTGAGAAACGGCACCGTCACCCACTCCTTAGTCATTCCAGAGTGTCCGTACCACTCCTAGGACAGGACTTACTCCACAAACTTCAAGCAAATATTTCTTTCGGCAAGGGCCAGGCTTTCCTCTCAATTCCTCCTCCCTTGGCATCAGGGCCACCTCAGCAAATCCTCATCACCTGTGCTCTGTCAGAGAAGTATCTCTTGTAGAAAGCTTTATCCTCACAGGCAAATCAACCACCAACATCAAACTTCCTCCATCAATTCCAAGAGAATGTACTTGGAGTGTGGGCCGAAACAAATTCCCCAGGCTTGGCAAGTCACCGTACCCCAGTCATGGTCCAGCTATTAGCAATGGCAACTCCAGTCCAGGTACGACTGTTACATTTGAGGCGAGATTAAGGGACCAATACCAAGACAAAAGTATGTCAAATAGCAGGGTTTATTAAGCCAGCGACCATGAAGGACTCGCGTCTCTCCAACCAGTGGCCCCGAATGGAGGGTGTTAAGACATTTTATGCCCATAAAAATCACTTTGGGAGTCAGGGTGAGAGGCGGGGGTGGGGGTGAAGGGACACAGACGTTTAGGGGTTTTCGTAAATCATCTCCCGGACAGAGAGGAAGGAGTGGGGCTCCAGACATTCCAAGGGCTTGAGGACATCTTGCCACCTCGACTGTTACCTAAGTGGCTTACAGAAGTCAAGATAAGCGTTAGTTGCACATCTTCTGGGCAGTAGTGGAAATAACAGATCTTGGTTACTTATTACAAGGCACAGGGGCCAGGATGGAATTAGCTTGGGCTGCTATGCTAGTCACAAAGGCTGACAATTCTGGCAGTTACTGATAAGAAAGGTAGATAGCTTTGCATAGTTTGCAGAGCAAACTAGCAGTTTTATGTATAGAAGCCAAAGGCCAGCAGTTATTGTGAGGAGAGTGGGGCAGCCGTTACAACTTATTTTAAAACATAGCTTTGTCTTTTATAAAATGGTGTTGTTCAGGTTCTAACTCTAGGTCAGCTATAGCACACGACAATATCCCATGAGCCAGGAAGCCAGACAGGGAATGGCTCCACATATAACCAGATTCCTAAAAGAAAAAATCCTTACTACCTATAAGTCCCCGTAAAACACCCCCTTGCTTCCTGTCTTAAAACCAGACATAAAGGACTATCGGCCAGTACAGGACTTAAGGGAAGTAAACAAATGAGTGGAAACTGTCCACCCTACAGTTTCAAATCCGTACACCCTCCTAAGTCTCTTGGGCCCAGAGCACCACCATTACACTGTCTTAAATCTCAAAAATGCATTCTTTTGCATCCCACTGGCCCCTGTTAGCCAGCCCATATTCGTTTTTAAATGGTCTGATCCCAATACTGGGGTCTCGGGGCAACTGGCTTAGACAAGACTGCCTCAGGGGTTCAAAAACTCCCCTACTCTGTTTAATGAGGCACTCAGCCAAAATCTTGCCACCTTCCAAGCTAAGTTCCCCGAGTGTACCCTACTCCAATATGTGAATAACTTACTATTGGCTACAAAAACCCAGGAGGCCTATAAAGAAACCACCCAGTCATTATTAAAGACCCTACAAACTTTAGGTTACCGGGTCTCAGCTAAAAATGCCCAATCCTGCCAACCAAAAGTTACTTACCTGGGCTATATCATAGAGAAAGGCAACCGGGCACTGGCACCTAGCCGAGTCCAAGCGGTGCTGCAAATACCCACCCCCCACCTCGAAACGCCAAGTTCGAGAATTCCTTGGGACAGTAAGGTATTGCAGGCTATGAATTTTAAAATTTGCTGAGATAGCCAAGCCCCTGTATGCTGGCACTAAAAAAAATCAGCCCTTAACTTGGATAGAAATAGAGCAACTGGCTTTTAACGAGCTCAAGACTGCCCTAACTACCGCCCCAGGCTTAGCCTTGCCAAATATCTCTAAACCCTTCCGGTTGTTTGTGCATAAAAAACAAAAAGTCGCTACGGGGGTGCTCATCCAAACGTTAGGACCATGGTCCCGGCCAGTCACCTTCCTTTCAAAAAAACTTAATCCAGTAGCCTCTAGGTGGCCAGCTTGTCTGAGGTCAGTGGCAGCTACAACCCTGTTAGTCAAGGAGGTGGACAAACTAACCTTGGGGCAAAAGTTAAACTTAGTAGCACCCCACGAGGTAAAGTCACTACTCCGTGGAGCTCCAGGAAAATAAATGTCAAATGACCCCATAGTTCAATATTAGGCCTTACTTTTAGACCAGCCCTGCATAAAATTTTTAAAGGTTACAGTTTTAAACCTCACCATGCTGCTACCAGACAGCAAGCCGGAGGAGCCCATACATGACTGCCAACAGACGATGGATGTCCTCCACGCAGCTCAACCAGACCTCACCGACGTCCCCCTGCGGAACCCAGAGGAGGTACTGTATATGGATGGCAGCAGTTTCATGGTCAACGGAGTCAAGTTAGGCCGGGGCAGCCGTAGTTACCCTAGAGCGGGTTGTCTGGGCCCAGGCTCTTCCACATGGAACCTCGGCCCGAAAGGCAGAACTCATAGCTCTGACAAAGGCCTTAAACTAGGTGAAAGGAAAAACTGTTAACATCTACACAAATAGCCGGTATGCCTTTGCTACCACTCATGTACATGGAGCCATTTATATAAAAAAAAAAGGACCACTTACCTCAGAGGGAAAAATCATAAAAAAAAAAAAAAAAAAAAAAAAATCCTAGCCCTAGTAGAGGCTACATAAAAGCCCAAAGCAGTGGCATTAATACACTGCAAAACACACAAGGGAAATTCACCAGAGGCAAAGGGAAGTAGGACGGCTAACCTACATGCCAAACAGGCAGCCTTAGGACCAGTAAAACCTCCGACTCTTCTTGTAACTCTGCCAGCCCCCAACGCTGCCCCCCACCCCTACGTACTCACCTAATAAAAAAAACTTTGCTAAAGGACAAGGGGGAACACAAAATTCCACAGAATGCTGGATTCTACCGAACACAAAAATTGTGGTCCCCAAGGCTCTAGGATGGTCCCTAGTTAAAAACACACACCAGGCCACTACTTAGGACAGACCAAACTAACTGAGCTGCTAAAAGCCAAATACTACATTCCCCACTTACATGAACTTATCAAGGAAGTTACTACTCGGTGTAATGCATGTGCCCGAGTAAATCCGGGAGGAAACAGGTCTAGCCAGGTAAAAGTAAGACTCAGAGGGGCTAGCCCTGGGGACCACTAGGATGTAAATTTCACTAAAATAAAACCCCCAGCAAATGGCTATAAATACCTCCTGGTGTTTATAAATACGTTCTCTAAATGGGTCAAGGCCTTCCCCACTAAGTCCAAAACTGCTTTGGTGGTTACAAAAAAACTATTACAGAACCTTGTTCCTCGGTTTAGCCTCCCTCTAATGCTGGGGGTCAAACAATGGGCCCACCTTTACTGCACAGACTTCTCAGGGCCCAGCCAAGGCCCTGAGTGTATCCTGGAAATTACATTGTGCCTATCGTCCCGAGTTCAGGGCAAGTCAAACAAATAAACCAGATCTTAAAAGAAACCCTGACAAAGTTTATCATAAAAACTGGGTCAGCCTGCTTCCTTTTGTCCTCCACCGCGTCCAATGCACACCCTATCAAAAAGGTTTCTCCCCTTTTAAAATCATGTTCAGCAGGCCCCCTCCCTTACTCCTCAGACCCGCGGATACCGGGCATGCTAAAGTCCATAATTATACACTCCTTAAGTCCTTACAGGCACTCCAGTGTGTTCAATCCCAGATACACCAGCTCATTAAGGACACACGTCCCATCCCATCAGACCTCGCAGAGCAGCCAACACACTCCTTCCAGCCTGGAAACTCTGTCCTTGTTAAAAAATTCGCCACCTTCGGCCTCACTCCCTATTGGAAAAAACCCTACACGATTATCCTAACCACACCCACTGCACTCAAGGTGGACGAACCAACTGCCTGGATTCATCACACCCACGTCAAAACTGCCCCACAGGAAGAACAATGGAGCGTCAAACACTCATCCCCCGATTCACTAAAGCTAAAACCTGTGCGCTCTTTGCGGTCACCACTGTCGCCACCCTAATCTGTGCTGTAAATCCCTATAGCAACCCTCCCCAGAACCCACCTACTATCAATGGGTCCTCACCGAGGGCTCCACTGGAGAATATATTAGTTCCTTAACCAGAAAGGGATCCGCCCTAGTCAATTTAACCCTGGAGTACATTCCAAAGAACCCCATTACCTTCTCCCTAAACCTCTGTACCCTCCTGGGCCCGAATCTAAATTTCAAAACAAGTGAAAGTGTAGCTGGCTGCGGCAGTTCAGGGGCAGAGCAACAACTATCTGTGCCCAGGATCCACCCCACAAAAAAATGGAACTGTAAAAACTTAAATAAATTCTTTTGCTCCCACTGGGATTGTAAAACTATCTCCACTATATCAGGGTACACCAAAAACATAAACTCCTTCATCTCTTTTAACCAAGACTCTCCCCGATCCCCATGCTACACTGGGTCTTGTAACCCACTCAAGATAACTGTAACTACCCCAGATAGTAAATAGACAATGGGGCAAACCGGGTGTCTCAGGGTATATATGCGTGGATAGGACATGAAAAACATCTTTCCAACTCCTACTGGGACTCATGTTTAGCCCCTGCCTCCTAAACTAACTGTTCAGGTTCATAAAATCTAGGGTCAACTCCGTAAAATTAATAATATTAAAGTCTCAGTATGGGCCCTTAAAACCAACAAACAATACTAACCTGTTAAAGGAATCAATAATTTAATTCCTGTAAATAAAACAAGGGGGGAATGTGACACGGTAAAAAGCCCCATAAACCTGCATACCTCAACCATACCTCGGGCTTTCTATAACCCAAATGTGAAGAAGTAATTAAGGATTGTGAAACTGCTCTCTATAACCCAAATGTGAATAAGTAATTAAGGACTGTAATTGCCACCCTACCCAGACAATGTGTAAACAAATGCTAATATTGACTTTTGTAAACCACTTTCGTAACAATCAGAATGTCTGGAGCCCCTCACCCTCATCTTCGCCCAGAAGGTGACTTACAGAATCCACTAGCCCTCGGAATGTCTAAAGCCCCTCACCCCCACCCCCGCCCCTCACCCTCACTCCCAAAGTAATTTTTATGGCTATAAAAGTTCTTAACATCCTCCTTTCAGGGCTACGGGTTAAAGAGACTCAAGTCCTCCGTGGCCCCCGGCAATAAAAAACTTGCAATTTGGCATACTTTTGTCTTGGTGTTAACTTTCTATGCTCGGGCCAGTACAACAATATAAATATAGGAAGAACACTACAAAGCTTTGATGAACCCATCATCTTGCTTCAACAATTATCAACAATATTTGAAGCAAATCTCAAACTAAGTAAGCTTTTTTTTCCCTCCATAATCTAATGCATATCTTTTAGATTTTTGTGGGGGAAATTATTTATATAACAAAAAAATTGCAAAACTTGTACAAATTTCCCAAATACCCTTCACCCAGTGTCCTCTAATGTTAGCATCTTACATTGTGACATGGTAAAAGCCCCATAAAACTGCATACCTCAACCATACCTCGGCTTTCTGTTGAAACTGCTCTTTGTAACCCCAAATGTGACAGGCAAGCAGTCCAAACCCATGCCATCTTGGCCCCTGCGACTTGTAATAAGTAATTAGTCTATGATTTCCACCCTACCCAGACTATGTGTAAACTAATCTTGACTTTTGCGAACCACTTAAGTAACAATCGGAGTGACAAAAGTCCCCTGGCCCTTGGAATGTCCGGAGCCCCCCACCCTCATCTCCGCCCAGGAGATGATGTGAGTCCTCCGTGGTTGCCGGCAATAAAGACCCTGCAATTTGGCATACTTTTGTCTTGGTGTTGACTTTCTATACTTGGTTCAGTACAACAACATAACCATAGTACAATGATCAAATCCAGGAATTTAACATTGCTATACTATTGACTAAACTCCAGGCCTTACTTGACTCTCACTGGTTTTTCAGTGTCTTTTCTCTAGTCCAGGATCCCATTCAGAACCCCAGCACTGCATTCAGTTGTCACATATCCTTAGTTACCTCCAATCTATGGCAGTTCCTCAGTCTTTTCTTGTCTGTCATGATTGTCTCACTTTTGAAGAGTAATGGTCAATTATTTTGTGGGATGTACCTCAATGTAGGACTATCTAATGTTTTCTCGTGACCCAATTGAGAACATACATTTTCTGTAAATGATCGTTTGCAGAAAATGTATGTTCTCAATCATTTGATCTTGCAAAAAATATTTGTGCAAATCACAGCATTTGCTCCAGTCTCAGCTTATCATTTCCCCACATAATTTCATATCCAGGACATAGTATGCCTTATGATTTTAATCTTAATCCTTTGATTAAAGTAGTATCTACCAGGTCTATCAACTGTAATATTACTATTTATCCCTTTGAAATTCATAAATAACTTGTGGAGGATACTTTGTGACTATGAAAGTATTCAGTTTCAAAATAAGCTTCTACTCACTAACTTCAGCGTCCATTATGGATCTTGCCTGCAGCAAATATTACTATACTGTTTGTCTAATAGTGACTTTCTACTTCCCTTGTTTCATCTACATTTAATAATTGGAATTCTTCTGTAAAGAAGAGCTATCCCTTCTCCTTTATTTATCCTTCCATTCATTTAATTATTTTCTTAATACAGATTTATAGATATTTTAGTCTAAAGGTTACAATCGAATACTCTCAATATCTTTTTTATTGCTCAAATTGATTCAACTTTAGCCTGTAGGAGCTCCTTCAGATTGACTCTGTGTCTTTTATGACAAACCTCCTCTCTTTTTGGGAGCATTTCCAGATACTTTCTGTGCCAAAGACATTCCAGGCTTATCTTGTATTTTCTGTTTCCCAGCCTTGAAGTCAGCCATTTCTCCAAAGATCCTTGTTTCCTTTTACTGGGGAAGGTTTTTCAAAAATAGAATCTCGAAACTATGTGTGCTCATTGCTACTGGGTTTTCAATGTTTCTGGGCTCTCCCAGTGGGAAATATATGTATGTATATTAACCCACACATACATAAACTTCGGTATGTATTTCTATATCTATCTGCATGAATACGATAAAAAACCATGAGTTCATACTGATACCTACTATTTCAATTCAATAGGTTCCTTTAGGTATCTCCTTTCCTTATTTCTAACTTCTCTGACAAGTGAGAAACCTGGTATGATTATCTAAAATATACTGTATTTGCATATTTGTTTAATCCTAGAACACATAAAATAGTTGCAGAATTGCTAATGCATACCCCCGTGAAAAACAAATGTACTAACAGAGTACAGTATAGTACAGTATTTTTCTTTCCTTCTGTCTTTTTGGTCTTGAGCCTTACAATATCCAGTCAAAATGCTGTCTCCTATGATTATTTAGGTCAGTTCTTTTCCACCTCACCTCCTGCAGTTTGGTTATCTATTCATTCAAAATGCTGTTAGGTTGTTAGTATTTGTATATTCCACTTTGGGTTTTCCTTACATCCTGATTGGTTTTAACTAATTACGTAGTTTTCTGGTATGCAAAACTTTACCATTATTCTAAGAATCAAAGTTATACAAAAAAGTATCTTTGGAGAGACATTGTTCCTCTCTGTCCCTAGTTCCCCATTCCTGTTTCCTCTTTCTCCCACCCCTTTCTCACTCATCCCCCTGTAAATAACCAATCTCACTAATTTCTAACTTACCCCTTCTCTTTTTCTCTCGATAAAGTACATATTTTCTTATAACTCCTTCTTTCTTACATAAAGGGCAGCGTACTATGGATATTCTTTCCCACTTTGTTTTGTGTGGCTGTTGGTTTCCCCTCTGCCCCACAACTTAACGATAAGTCCTAGAAATCACCGCTGACCACCGTCTAAGTTCGTAGATGTCTTCCTTTATTCTTCTAAAGCTACAACGTACTCCATCGTATGAATGCACCATAGTTTATGCAAGCACTCTTAAGTGTATGTACATTTAGATTGTCCACACATTTTGGAATTACAAACAATGCTGCAATGAATAACATTGTGCATATGCACTTTAGTATTGTTGGAGGTATACTTGAGTATGTTTTTTAAAAATATAAGTGCTTTTCTTCTAGACATCACCATCCTATTCCACTATAACAGAGGATAGCAGGACCATTCTGACAAGATGAAGGGCTGGGTCTATTTCAGGGTCCAGGAGTATACATAAGTTGTGGTCATAAATGTAGAGGGAATAATGTAAAGCATTAGAAAAAGATCTGTCAATCTTTAGTTGAAAGCCTGTATATGTAGTGAAAAAAGGGGTGAAGGTCTTAGCTTAAATGTCACTACTTCCCCACCCCGTCCTCGTCCAGGCTCCCTGCACCTGTTACGAAGTCCCGTATGAACCAATTCTAGCCACATCATCATTCTTATCACATAGTATTATCATTATCACCATTATTAGTGGTTTGAGTATCTTCCCTATTAGGCTATAAGCACCGTGAGGGTAGAGACCAGGTCTGTCTTCATCTCCACTGTATCCCTAGCCCAGCTTCCAGCAAAGTAGGAAGCACTTAAGAACTCTTTCTTTCCTTTTTTATTCTTTCCTTCTCTCTTGTTCTTTCCTTCTTTCCTTCTTTCTTTCTCTCTCCCTTCCTCCCTTTCCTTCCTTCCTTCCCTCCCTCCCTCCCCTTCCTTCCTTCCTTCCTTCCTCTCCTTCCTCCCTCCCTCCCTCTCTTCCTTCCTTCCTTCCTTCCTTCCTTCCTTCCTTCCTTCCTTCCTTCTCGCTTTCTCGCTTTCTTTCTTTCTTCTTTTTGAGACAGGGTCTGGATGTGTCACCCAAGCTGCGGACCTGTGGTGCCATCATGGCTCACTGCAGCCTCAAACCCCTGTGCTCAACAATCCTCCTGCCTCAGCCTTCCTAATTGCTGGGACTATCGGTGCGTACCACTGTATACGCAACCAAATTTTGTTTTGTTTTTTGTAGAGACGGGGTTTTTGCTATGTTGCCCAAGCTGGTCTTCAACTCCTGGGCTCAAGCAATTTACCCACCTTGGCCTCCCAAAGTGCTAGGATTACATGGGTGAGCCACCACATCCAGCCAAAAACTATTTTTCAACTGAATGAATGTTGAAAATAATTTTACTAGCTAAGACTTATTAAGTAACTACTTTTGTAGCAGGTACCAGGCTAATTGATTTTTCATGTATCGTCTCATTTCATCCTTGTAAGCCTCCTTTTATGCTGATAGCATTACTATCCTCACTCTACAGATGTGGCAACTGTGGCTTAGAAAGTTTAAACAATTTACCCAAGTTAGAGCTAGAAAGAATAGTGGAAAATGAGCCTTGTCTGTTGAACACATTATACTAGCTTCCAATTTTAGTAAAGAGGTAGAATCTAAGTGGTAATCCATGCATCTGTATTTATCTCAATCTCACACAATATTTTCAAAACACTGAAGCTGTCAAAGTCAAATAAAATATAAAGATGAAGCTCTGGCTGGGAGCAATGGCTCATGCCTGTAATCCCAGCACTTAAGGAGGCGAAGGTGGGCAGATTCCTTGAGGCCAGGAGTTCGGGACCAGCCTGGCCAACATGGTGAAAATCCGTCTCTACTGAAATTACAAAAATTAGCTGGGCATGGTGGCACATGCCTGTAATCCCAGCTACCTCAGGAGGCTGAGGCAAGAGAATTGCTTAAACCCAGGAAGTGGAGGTTGAAATGAGCAGAGATCACACCACTGTACTCCAGGCTGGGTGACAGAATGAGACTGTTAAAAAAAAAAAAAAAAAAAAAAAAAAAGATGAAGCTCTGAATTTAAGACATTTTATGAAGCAAAAATTGTAATTTGAGGCATACACAGAACGAGTGGTCTTCAGTATGTCCATAGAACAAAGAGAGGGTTGGGAGTTTTATTAGAAAGGAAAATCTTAGCTACTGCTTTGCAAAAAAGCTAATTGGCACTAGAAAAGTTTTTGAGAGCTGGTGAGCTCTCATTAGTGAGTGATAGTGGTAGGTAAAACCAGTCTTAGAGTGACAGCAGGTTGGTTTAGCAGCCTTTAGGTAAAATAGTCTTAGAGTTCCAGCAGGCTGTTTCAGCAGCTGGGCTTGTGGAAAATTTAATTTTGGAGGCAGGTGCTATGTCTCCTGAGTACTTTTTTACCCTTGACTCCGATTAGTTGGGTATGACAAGAAAAACCCAATTTGTATAATAAGCCTACACAAAGCCAACCATGAAATTGGGAAATTTTACATAGACATTCCAGATATCAGGCTTCTTTGGTAAAATTTCAGAAAACTGGGGAAGTTGGTAGGCTCAGTTACCTCAGCAGTTGACTGGAGCTGAGTAGTGGCTGCCCGCCTTAAGGGTCCTGAGCCCTGTCCATTACCCAGTCACTCAGACATGGCCTCCTGAGCACAGGCATCTCCACCCACTGGCCCACTTCACTCATTGGCCTCCATGCGCTCCGGAGCATTTTAGATTGCAATTCTGGATGTACCAGAGAATCCTCATAGCTCTTTTATTATTCATTTCCACCCTTCTTTTTCCTTATAAGCAAAGTTTATTGGTATTTTTGTTTTTTTCAGTCTCTTCTTAGTTTTTTTTTTTTAGACATTACCTATTAATCTTAATTTTCAAATGAATTAGCCTTCAAAAGTAAGAAAGCCAATTTCCAAATCCTCTCTGGGAGACAGCTAACTCATTACTCTGTGGTCACAACTCATGTCTAACCAGCAGCAAAGCCAATTCTTTCCTGCAGGCTGGTGGAGCAGCCTCCGCAGGTGCTGCCTGAAGTCAAACTATCTCCTCTCTTCCCCTGCAAGTCTCCAGTGGGAAATCCTTCAGAGCAGTGCTTCATATAAAATAAGTATCTGGAGACAGACAGCTTGCAAAATCACAGACTCTCTGAGCCACCACAAGAGGAAAGATTCTGGTTTGGTCATTGCAGATGGGGTCTCTTGGGGCAAAAAATGCTTACTACATTTCTACCCAGAAGTTCTATTTCTAGCCACAAATCCACAAGAATTGAGAGCAGGATCTTAAAGAGTTATCAGTATATCTGTCCATAGTATCATTATTCCTGACAGCCAAAAGGTGGAAGCAACCCAAGTGTACATCAAAGGATAAACGGGTAAACAAGATGTCAGCATTGCTTCTTGGCCTTTTGGCTAAGGTCAAGTGTAGTAACAAGATGTCATGGATACATACAGTGGAATATTATTCAGCTTTTAAAAAGAAGGAAATTTTGATACATGTGAAAGCATGGTTGAACTTTGAGGATATTATGCTAAGTGAAATATGTCACTCACAAAAGAACAAATACCACGTGATTGCACTTATGTGAGGTATCTAGAGTAGTCAAGTGCATAGAGACACAACATAGAATGGTGATTTCCTGGGGTTGAGGGGAAGAGTAAATGGGGAGTTAGTGTTTAATGGATGCAGAGTTTCAGTTTTGCAAAATGAAAATAGTTCAGAAGATGGATGGTAGTGACAGTAGAACAACAACGTGGACTGTAGTTAACACTGCTAAACTGCACACCTAAAGATGGTTAAGCTGGTGGATGAGTGGATAAAGAAGAAGTGATGTACAGGCCGGGCATGGTGGCTCATGCCTGTAATCCAAGCACTTTGGAGGCCAAGGCGGGCGGATCACCTGAGGTCAGGAGTTCAATACCAGCCTGACGGACATGGTGAAACCCCGTCTTTAAAAAAAAAAAAAAAAAGGTAAAAAAAAAAGAAAAAGAAAAACAAAAAGTGATGTACATATACACAACTGATATTATTCAGCTATTTTTTTAAAAGAGTAAAATCCTGTCACTGGCAGCAACAGGAATGAAATTGGAGGTTCTTAAGTGCAATAAGCCAGGCACAGAAACACAAATATCACATTAGAATTCATATGTGGGAACTAAAAAATTTGATTTCATGGAAGTAGAGAGTAGAATGATGATTACCAGAAGCTGAAAAGAGACGGAGGCAGAGATCAAGAGACATGGGTTGATGGTTACAAAATTGCAGCTAAATAGAAGAAATAAGTTATAGACAGGGCAACTATAGTTAACAACAATTTATTGCATATTTTAAAATAGCTAGAAGTGAAGATTTGTAATGTTCCCAACCTGATATAATGATAAATGTTCAAGGTGATAGATATCCTAAATACCATGATTTGATCAGTACACATTGTATGCGTGTGTCAAAATATCACATTACTCCATAAATATATATACAATAATTATGTATCAGTAAAAATGGTTAAGTTGATGCTATGTGTATTTTGCTAAAATTAGTAATAATAAAAAATGATTTCCATTCTAATAAATTCCCTGGGGATGCCAAGGGAGCTGGTCTATGAACCACATATTGAGTAGCACTGCCTTAAAGGACTCCACCAACCATAAGAACATTGGCAATGTAAGCCAATTAGCCTGGAGAGATACCAGCTTCCTTTTTTTTGAGACAGAGTTTCGCTCCATCGCCAGGCACCAGGCTGGAGTACAGTGGTGCAGTCTCGGCTCACTGCAACCTCCACCTCCCGGGTTCAAGCAATTCTTCGGCCTCAGCCTCTTAAGTAGCTAGGACTACAGACGTGCGCCACCACGCCCAGCTAATTTTGTATTTTCAGTGGAGATGGGGTTTCGCCATGTTGGCCAAGATGGTCTCGATCTCTTGACCTCGTGATCAGCCCGCCTCGGCCTCCCAAAGTGCTGGGATTACAGGTGTGAGCCATGGTGCCTGGCACCAGCTTCCTTTTTGAGCAAAGAATGAAGCAGCATCTGAGCCACCTGCCACTGTAGCAGAATTTGGGAGACCTTCATTTTACTCCTGATTTTATCACTGGCTCACTCTATGTTCTCAGTTGGGCAAAGCTCTTAACCTTCTTGGGTGCTCATTTTTATATCCATAAAATGAGAGTTTGGATAAGAGTCTGGACCAGATGATCCCTACATTTCTTTTGGGCTAGGAGAATGCATAATTTGGATCTGCAAGTGATTCCAGAGCGAGCTAAGGCTAGCCAATGGATTGCCTATGCTGTGTGAGGCAGTGCAGGTCTAGGGCTGCCAGGCTTTTCCAGTACTGGGGGGAAACAAACTATTTCCCCTGGGGATACTGGGTTCATTCTGGACAATTCTGAAGGTTTTAGATCAGTGTTCAGCAGGCCTGAAATCTGGCAAGTGAACATTGTAAGGTCGGCTGCCTCGCTGGGAGCTCGGACACGCCCACCCCTCCCTGAGCCTGGAAACTACCTGAGCCTTCCGCACTTACCTGAGCTCCGTCACGTAGCTTCCCTAACGCCCACCTCTGCACTCCCCGCCCAAACCTGCACTTAGGCACCTAGCCCGCCAAAAAACCCCGCCAAAATTTGAAAAACCCTGCTTCC
>PVKV010037627.1:0-14649 GCA_004027835.1 Alouatta palliata
AAAAAAAAAAAAAAAAAAAAAAAAAAAAAAAAAAAAAAAGTTTATAGCATCAAGAAGACAGAAAGATTCCAGATTAACAACCTAATCTCACAGTGAAAGGAACTAGGAAAAGAAAACTGGACCTAAAGCTAGCAGAAGAAAAGAAATAACTAAACTCAGAGCAGATCTAAATGAAATCGAGGCCACCCAAAAATGTACAAAGGATCAATGAAACAAAAAGTTGATTCTTTGAAAGGATAAACAAGGTTGCTAGACTGCTAGCTAGATTAGCAGAGAAAAACAGGGAAGATTGAAATAAACGCAATCATAAATCACAAAGGTGATATTACAACTGATCCTACAGAAATGCAAAAGATCTTCAAAGACTGCCATGAAGATCCTTATGCACACAAACTGGAAAATCTAGAGGAAATGGATAAATTCCCAAGAACAAATAACCTCCAAAGATTAAGTCAGGAAGAAACAAAAATCCTGAACAGTCCAATAATAAGTAATGAAACTGAATCAGTAATTAAAAAAAAAAAATCTAACCAAGGAGGTGAAAGATCTCTGTGAGGAGAACTACAGAACACTGCTGAAAGAAGTAATAGATGGAGCAAACAAATGGAGAAACATTCCATACTCATGGATTGGAAGAATATCATTGAGAGGTTCACATTGCCCACAGAAGTCTACAGATTCAATGCTATTCCTATCAAATTGCCAACATCATTTTTCACAGAATTAGAAAAAAATTGTTCTAGAATTCATTTGGAACTGAAAAAAAAAAAAAAGAACCAGAATCCAAATAGCTAAGAGAATCCTAAGCAAAAAGAATAAAGCTGGAGGCATCACATTATCTGACTTCGAACTATATTACAAGGCTACAGTAACCAAAACAGCATTGTACTTGTACAAAAATAGGCATTGTTTGGAACAGAATGGAGACCTCTGAAATAAAGTTGCACACTTACAACCAACTGATATTTGACAAAGTCAACACAAATAAACAATGAGGAAAAGAGGAAAAGATGCCCTATTTAATAAATGGTGCTGGGGAAACTGGCTAACCATATGCAGAATGAAACTGGATCTTTATTGCTCATCATATAAAAAACTCAAGATGAGTTAAATACTTAATGTAAGACCTCAAACTATACAAATCCAGAAAAAAACCTAGGAAATACTCTTCTAGACATTGGCCTAGGCAAAGAATTTATGATAAGATCCCAAAAACAAACGTGACAAAATTAATAATAGACAAATAGGACTTAAACTAGTGAGCCCAGCAAAACAAAAACTAAAAAACTATCAATAGAGTAAACAAACAATCTACAGAATAGGAGAAAATATTTGCAAACTATGCATCCAACAAAGGTTTAGTATCCAGAATCTATAGGAACTGAAATCAGCAAGAAAAAGAAATAACTCAATTAAAAAGTGGACAAAGGACATTAACAGGCACATCTCAAAAGAAGACATACAAGCAGCCGATAAATACATGAAAAAATGTTCAACATCACTAATCAGAAAAATGCAAATGAAAATTACAATGAGAGATACTATCTCACACCAGTCAGAATGGCTATTACTAAGAAGTCAAAAAATAACAGGTGTTGACGATGTTATGGAGAAAAGGGAATGCAGGGCAAACACTAGTGGTGGGAGTGGAAATTAGTTCAGTTCTTTTGGAAAGCAGTTTGGAGATTTCTCAAAGAACAAAAAATCAAATTACCATTCAACCCAGCAATTTCAGTACTGGGTATATACCCAAGAGAAAGTAAATAATTCTACTAAAAAGATACTTGTGCTCATATGTTTATCACAGCACTATTCAACCCAGGTGCCTATCAATGGTGGATCAGATAAAGAATATGTGGTATATATATATATACCATGGAATACTATGTAGCCACAAGAAAGAACAAAATCATGTCCTTTGCAGAAATATGGATCCAGCTGGAGGACATTATCCTAAGTGAATTAACATGGAAACAGAAAACCATATATGGCATATTTTTACTTATAAGTTGGAGCTACATAAGTTGGAGTACACAAAGATATAAAGATGAAAACAGTAGATGCTGGGATTTCAAAAAAGAGGAGATGGCATGAGGGGAGTAAACACTGAAAAATAACCTATCAGGTACTATGTTTTCTACTTGGGTGATGGGGGATCAGAAGCCCAAACCTCAGGGTCATATAATATATTCATGCAACAAACTTGTACATGTATCCCCTGAATCTTAAATAAAACATTTAAATAAATTGATAAAACTTGTGGTAAAATACATATTACATAAAATTTACTGGCCCTTTTTTCTCCAAACACATTGGCAGAGCCTTCTAGACACTATTATAGTTTAGTATCACAGAAGCATAGGCCATCAGAGTTAGAAGAGGCCTTCAAATTCAACCATCCATAAATAGCAAATACACAGCATGCTCAGTGACCCTCTTCTCTCCCACCCGCTGGGTAGACATCACCAATAGATCATCATTCCCTTTTCCTGCAGGGCAAAGATACAAATCAGGAATCATTTTCCCAACAGTACTCCAAGAAACCACTACTAATTGATCACAGTGGACTCCTAAGATGAAATCTATGTCTATTCTTTATCTAGACCAACATTTCATAGATGAGAAAACAAGCCTAGAGAGATTGTTATGCTCAGCTGATGCTGTCAGTGAATTGTCTTGCTTTCTCTTTCCAATTGGAAACACGTGAGACTGTATGATCTTTCTGTTTCTGTGGTTCTCATTTTTCGTTCTCCTTTCCCCCTCGACCAGCTCCCTCTTTAGTACAGACAGACAAGCCAACAACTGGAGCAGCAATAATGGTAATAAGAGCTATGTTGACGTTTTTCTTTTTGTGGGACTTAAGCAACAGAAACTTCTTTCTCACACTTCTAGATACTAGGAAGTCCAGGATCAAGATCTGGTTGCTGGTGAGGGCTCCCTTACTGGCTTGTGGACAGCCACCTTCTTGCTGTGTCTTCACATGGCAGAGAGAGCTTCTTGTCTTTTGGCTGACTTACTGGTAGTCTCTTTCAAGAGTTAACTTTTAATGGAATATTTACTATACATCATAGACTGTTATTCATAGTGCCTATGTGTGAGAGGATTAAATTAGTCAGTATATGCGGAGCATTTAGAATGCCGTCTGGCATAGAGCAAATGTTCAATAAAATGGTAGCTATTCGGTTAGGTTTTTTAGAGCCTTGGATGGGAATTTGTGTGCAAGGGACTTTTTTTTTTTTTTTCAAAGAATGCTCTCAAGAGAAATCTGCAAGGGTGTAAGGGAAATAGGAAGAGAACAGAAATGAAGACTTTTTGTGTGTGTGTGTGTTTTTTGTTGCTTTTAGCCATTAAGTTTCCAGATGATGATAAGTTTTGTCATTGAATTGGTCCTTGCTATCAGTCACTAGTTGTTTGATTCCAGCAGACCTCTGTGAAGCCTGTAAAATGTTATCTTGAGACTCGCTGTCCAGGGGAAGACAGGGGAAGCATTAACCCACTGGCTTCCATCTTCCACTGTCTGAGGGCTGCCTCACAGGCATTGGCTCCTCTGCACTTGTGGTCACACAAGTGTGTATGCAAGAAGGTTCCTGTGGGCATCTTACATCATGGAGTGAGGAATTCTCCAGGCAGGAAATGAAAGGATGTGATTAGGTCTGAGGTGAGAAACCGCTGGCTCACACCCACACAAAGCTGACTGACGCCTGAGGAGAACTGTTACCAAGTGGTGGCTGGAGCAAGAGGTGGCTGAGAGGATAGGAATTGATTGGGTGCCCAAGAGGGGTACAGTGCACTGAAAGACTGAGTGCCGAGTAGGCCAATGTGTAAGTGAATGACTAAGTGGATAATAGAATCAGCAGGGGAGGGAGAAGGAGATGAATGAGTCTACGTTGGGGTGGTCACCCACCTGCAAGCACTGCAAGAAAAATCACCCTCCTGGCCCTTTGGCGCCGTCTCGGGGCCCAGGCATAGCATGAGCCTTCCACATGTTGGGCATGTGAGTACACTGTCTTGGAACTGGACCCTCCATCCCCAGTCAAGCCTTCAGATGAGTGCTGTCCCAGCCAATAACTGTGGCTGCAACCTCATGAGAGACCCCAAGCCAGAACAACCCAGCTAAAAGGAGTGAACATATGAGAGCCTTTACCTCCGGATCCTGGCAGAACCCTCTCTAAGTGAATGGCCCCTTGTTCCATTCAGCTCCATCTCCTCTTTATTCTCTGAACAAAAGTCAATGAGGAGGTGTTGAGCCTTGTCACTGAGCTCCAGAGGAATGAGACTTCTGAGGGGGAGAGAGAGAGAGAGAGGGAGAGGGAGAGGAAGAGGGAGATAGCCATCAGCAGTGCCTCCAGCTGGCTGGCACTTAGCACAAGGCAAAGTTGGGCCAGAGGGAAGAGACCACAACACCTTTTCTTCCCAGCAGTGTGCTGTTAGAGAAGTAACCTTGTTCTCTGGGAGGGTGACAGGAAGATCACAGACTTTGAAGACGTTTTACCACCTGGAATCTCGACCAGAACAACTGTTTGCGGGGCTGGAAATGCGAGGCTGGATTTCTAAGAGAGTATCAGATCAGTGGCCACTTGACTCAGCATCTCTGAGTCCCTTTCCCCCAAAAAGAAAAGAGGTCACAAAAAAACCTCTCAAACCTCATGCCATCCTCCTGTTATCCACATTATCATGATTGTTCCCATTTTACAGATGGAGAAAGTGAGGCCCAAAGTGAACAAGTGATTTGCCTGAGGTTATGGAGTTGTATGCATGTGGTGAGAAGGGAATGGAAATTTGTTCAGAGTTCTTTTTCATCCTCCCCCGGAAGAGTCTGTAAGATGATTGATGTCATGAGGAAAAGGAAAATGCATTGTAGCATGGTTTTAAAAAAGGGTAGCAAGAGCCCTAAATCAGAACCCTGGAGAGCTGGTTTGAACTCAAGCCCTGTCCCTAGCTGTGAGACCCTGGGCAAGTGGTTTCCCACACTGCGTATGCCCGCTCCCTGTGGAGGAGGAGGGAGCTGGGCTGAATGTGCTGTGTAGCTCTTCTGCCTGCAGCCCTGGCCAGGAATCTCAGTGGAGTGCTAGCTCATGTGCCAGGCACGACAAACAGCAAATGTGCTTGTCCCCATAACTTGGTGAAGCTGGCACAACCAAGCCCATTCACAAACTAAGGAACAGAGGCTCTGAGAGATTAGCTAACTTGCCCATAGGCACAGAATGGCTAGGGTATGGAAGCCACATCTCAGCCCAGGTCCGTCTAGCCATCAAGCTATGCAGCTTCCTAAGGAAAAGCATTTAGTTTTCTTTCGGTGACTGCTAATGATAATAACATCAGCAACCACCATTTATCTGGCATCCTATTTGTCAGGCGTTATTCTAAGCGATTTTACTTGCATTGTCTCTGCATCAGTGGCGACCTTTTCATTTGCAAGTGAAGAAATTCCACTCAAACTTGTTCAGGTAAAATGTTATTTATTGGCTCATCGAATTGGTAAATCCAGGGGTGGATCCCTGAACAGTCAGATCCAGGGGATGGAATCCTGCCTTCAGTTTTCTTCATCCAACGTTCCTGTGTGACTGCATTCCATCCTATGGGAGCTAGATTTTTTCTGTGTGGCTGCCCCCAGATTTCCATTCTCCCAACTCAATCACCCCAGTGGAAGAGAGACCATCTCTCACCCAAAGTCTGTATAGTCATTCCAGGGAAGTCCTGTGATTGGCTGTCCTCTGAAGAATAACCCCATCTCTGGGCCAATCAATGCTTCCAGGGTGATGGGATTTTGTGATTGGCCAGACACCCACCACATGCCCACCCCTGAGGGTGTGGTGGGTGGAGGTGGGGTTCAGTGATTGGCAGTCCCACTGGAATCACAGTGCTATGCACAAAAAAGACAATCTATACCCTGTTCGGTCTCATTCACCCTCACACAAATATCCCGTGAGAAAGGTACTATGACACCCTGCACTTTACAGATGAGAACCCAGAGGGTCAGAAAGGATGAGTAACCTGTTCAGGTCACAGAGCCGACCAGTGACCCTGGACCAATCGTTCAGACTCACCAGAATGAGAATCTGGAAAACTAGAACTCAGTTAAATCGAATGAATAAAGCATTATTGAGCACCTGCTATGTACAAGGCTGCAAGGAGGAGCAGGAGACTTGTCCCTGCCAGTGGGGCGTCTCCCATCTACCCAGGGAAAGCAGAGTTAAAAAACAACAATGGATTTGAGCAGTCGTTGGAGGCAGCAATAGAAGGGCTGTCGCAAGGCTGTCGGTGATTAATTGCTAAATGAGTGGTACAGACAGTAATTGCTACAGGAGTTCAGAGGAGAGAACGAAGACCGTGGACAGCAGTCAGGAAAGTGTTGCTGAAAGAGAGAAGCTCTGGACTTGGGCTTGAAGGACAAGGGTATTTGCAGAGGTCATGAGAAAGAGGCAGGGCTTCTTGTGTGGGTGAGAGGGTGTGATAGCCAAGCATTCCGAGCTCTGCAATTCTGTACCTTAGAAAAATAAAAAACCAGGCCCTGTTTAATATCTAACAAATTCTAACCTCAGTTCTGCCACCTCTGAGCTGTGTGGCCTTGGGCAAGTCACTTCACCTCTCTGATCCTCAGGGTTTTCCATCCATAAACTGGGAGATAGATAGGATTCCTCACCAGGTTGTTGTGAGGATGGAATTAAATTACTGCATGAAAATGCCTTGGAAACCATAAAGTACTTGGTAAATAGAAGCAATGATTATAGATGGGAGGCCAGACACATTTATTCTTAGCCTGAGGGCTCCCGACAATGTGTCAAGGAAGACTTGTAATTCTTTCCTCTTCTGTCTTGAGCCCCCAGGCTTTATTGTAGGATGGCCTAGTGCATAATCAGATTTGAAGCCAAAATTATCTGATTCCAAAACTTGGCCCTGCCACTTACCTCAGGGGATTTATTCATTCGTGTCTCTAAGCCCCACTATGAGGATTAAAAGAGACTGGGCATGAAAGTGCCTAGTACAATGCCTGGTATAAAGTGGGTGAATTTATTTCACATGCTCTTTCTCCGTGGAGGAATGCCCTGCCCAAAGCACTTATTTTATATTTAGAGGCAATGTAGGGCCAGAAAAATGGAAGGCTCTGATTGGCCAGACCCGGGTCACATGACCAGCCCTGACCCTGGATTGGGGACTGAGCCGGCTCAGCCATGTGGCTGGAGAGTGGGGAGGGAGCGTATTTATTTTTCCACTGTTGCAGCAGTCAGCAAACTACTGTTCACGGGGCAGATCGGGCCCACAGCTTGCTTTAGTGCTACCCACAGCTAAGGATAGTTTTTACGTTTGTAGAGGGCTTCATAAAAAACACAACAAAGACTGCTACCAAGACTAACGCGGCTACAAATCCTAAAATATTTACTATCTGGCTTTTTATAGGAAAAGTTTTCTGACCCCTGATCTATCTCGTAAATACAACGAACTAACTAGTCTCAGATCCAACATTTAATGAGTCTAACGAGAGGGTTCTTCAGAGGGCAACATAAGGTTATTTACGAATCAGCAAAGGTTTTGGGAGGTATATTAGTCAAAACCCAACCAGGAAGACAGAAGCTGCTCTGAGTGAGTATTTAAAACAGCAGGAATAGATAAGGGCTTACTAAGTAAATCGGCATCTACAGGTGATGGAAGGGAAAATAAAACATTGGAAAGGAAGTTGCTATCAGCTCTAGGCTGCAGGGAGAAGGGAGCGGGAGGTGGGACAGGAGCCCCGGGTCTTGGGCAGCCAATGGGAAGCTGGAACCACAGCCACCCTGTCTCTGTCCAGTGAGGCTAGAGTCATGGAGTTGGGGTGGCCATCCGAGAACTGCTTAGCAGAAGGTAAAGGGGAGAATTACTCTAGCTTCTCTTCCTCCTGCCCTTTCAACTTTCCAGCAGTGCCTCCTACTGGCTAAATTCCACCAGAAGCCAGTCCCCATGGGAGTCGGCAACTCTGCCTGCAGGGTTGGGCTCTCCCCTGCTTAATAGACCAAACATAGACTGGGGCGAAGGAGGGAAGGGCAAACAGGCCCAGGGTCAGCCAGAAGGGATACATGGATTCTGCTAAAATTCAGGCCCTCTGATGACCGTTGACAAGGCTGAATGCCTGGGACCATAAAAAGTACATCTCTAGGGAAGGAGGGTAGGGAAGGGTGAGAATTCGCACAGCGTCCGTCCGTGTTCATTGCAGTGCCCACCTGGTCAGTCACAGGAGCTAGTACCTCTCCATTTAGTGCCTCGTTTGTAATTTGCATTCAGCTTTTATTAGTCCTAGGTGGTCTTCCTCTTCTGACTTGCTGCCGTTCCTTTCTCAGTTCAGGATTTCCTCCTCTTCCTGCTTACAAAGGTATAAAGAGTTTCTCAACTTCAGACATTCTTTGACCCTCTTCTCAATGTTCCTTACTCAGATATATCATGACTTCTGTTGTGTCTGTTGTGTCTGTGTACCATTGTTTTATCCACTCTATGTTTGGACACATTAATGAATTTAGTAATGAAGAAAACTTCTGATCGCTGCTGTACATAGAAAATCAGAATCATACGCCATCAATATAAATAAATACTGTGAAACCCAATCAGTGTTAATTAAATTCTGGCTAGATCCTGCAGCTTAGGCAAAGACTGTGAGTATGAGGCTCTTTGTTAAAAAGGGAAAATGTTAAAAAATAAAAATTGTAAAGAGTAGCACCAAGGGAGATGTCTCGTTGGTGTAATCAGAGGGACTGAAATAGAATTTGAGAGGGATTAGCTCTGACCCTCTGTGATTTGGGGGCTATCAATGCCAGCAATGCCATTTCTCATTCCACCTGAAATCTGTGAAATGAAAATATCCTGGGCACTCGTCACTAAAGAAATCTTAAGCTGCAAACTGCTTAGGGCAAGCCTGCCTCCCCTTCTACTCAAAGTTACTCCTCTTCTCGTGGAGATAGATGCATGTCTGATTTGCCTCCTTTGGAAAGGCTAATCAGAAAATCAAGAGTCAGGCTGGCAGTATGGTGGCTCACACCTGTAATCCTAGCACTTTGGGAGGCCTACGTGGGTGGATCTCTTGAGGTCAAGAGTTCAAGACCAGCCTGACCAACATGGTGAAACCTCGTCTCTACTAAATATACAAAAATTAGCAGGGTATGGTGGTGGGCGCCTGTAATCTCAGCTACTCAGGAGGCTGAGACAGGAGACCACTTGAACCCAGGAGGCAGAGGTTGCAGTGAGCCGAGATCGGACCATTTGTACTCCAGCCTGGGCAACAGAGCAAAAACTCCATCTCAAAAAAAAAAAAAAAAAACCTCAAAAGAATGTTATCATTTGCATATCACCTATTGGTGACCTGGAAGCTCCCTGCCTACTTCCAATCTTCTTGCCTTTGCTTCAAGTTGTCCCGCCCTTCCACACTGAATCAGTGTCCATCTTACATATGTTGATTGATGTCTCATGTCTCCCTAAATGTGTAAAAGCAAGCTGTGCCCCGATCAGCTCAGGCACATGTCGCCAGGACTTCCTGAGGCTGTGTCACGGGCGCGTCCTTAACCTTGGCAAAATAAATTTTCTAAATTAACGGAGACCTGTCTCAGATTTTCTGCGTTCACAAATCATACTGAAATCACAGCAAATCTGCTATACACAGAGACATGCCACACCTCAGGAAACCCAACACAGGGCTTTCTTTCACTCGTACGCTCTGTTAATCCTGCCTCTTAAGTTTTATTAGCCTTTCCCTTGTGTGTGTGTGAGTTCTTGCGTACCATTCAGCTGTTTTTCTTCTCTAAAATTTTTTGCGCAGTGAAATCTCTGCTGAAGTAAATGGATGCTCAAAGACATTCCACATTCTTTGATTAATTAGACCAACACCCAGAAAAGAGTGAAATGCTTGTAAATGATTTATTTGCTGAATCAGGACAGAGCGCTCATGTTGACTCTTCCACCTTGTAAAAATTCTAAGTTTGTTTTTAAGATGATTAAGTGATAAACAGTGACTTATAAATAGTTACAATCTACCTGTCATCTTTAACTATCATCGTTTATGACTTGATGACAAGGTTTTTATGCTATTACTGGTGTTTGTGGATGTTTGCCTAATTGTTGGCATGTTCAGCTGGATTTTAGGGAAATATTTAAGTTGTGTGTGTGTGTCATATTATATTACATATTGCATAGGATATATTGCAGATTATGTGAGATGTATACCATACCTTTGGTATTTACTATATGTTGGGCTCTGACTGTAGTGTTTTACATGACCTCATTCCTCACTGCAACCCCATGGGATGGTACTGTCACAATCCCTCTTTTTCCAGGAAGAAACTGAAGTTCAGAGAGGGCAAGTTACTTGCCCAAGGTCACAGGCTACGAAGCATCAAAACTGTGATTGAAATCAGACCTGTCTGGCCCCAGAGCCGACGATCAAAACCACAGCACTGCACTGCTTCTCTCATCTCCTAGTCCCCCCTGTGGGGAAACTGAGGCCAGAGACGGGACCAGCCTTGCTGCCTCATCCGCACTGTCTGAGTCTGTGCCAAAGCCATCCCTCTGCCTCCTGCTGCCCTGTTTTAGCCACTCCAGACTCCCGCAGGCCCCAGCATGGGATGGGGCATCAGTTTTCCACCTGCTCCTCTGCACGAGCAGAACTGTCTCCGATCAGCTGGAAATATTGCTGCAATTTCTTCTAATTCTCCTGGTTTTTCTTCTGCAGACAGTGCGGAGCTTTTTTTCCTTCTGCAGGCCCTAATGTGATTATTTGTGTAGCAGACAAACATACAAATGTACATGACTTTGAATTATGGGGAGTGCCAGGATAGACTGTATTTAAAACAACAACTCTATTACTCATAGCTTGAGAAGATGGGGATAGCATTATAGGAGGCCGTCTGCTGAAGTTTGTTATGGGATTTCATTCTCTGATATTTTAGGTTGATCGTGCCTCATTCAGATTCAACTAATAATGATCAGTTGGCCTATTAAGTGCAAGGCTGAAAGCTAGACCTGAGGAGGGAAGGGGCGTAAAGAGAAATAAAACCTTCTGGTCTTGAGATGCTTCCCACCTCCCCTGCCATCTTCCTTTCTTTCTTCCCTCTCCTACTGCCTTCCTTTCTCACTCCAGCCATTTTTTTGGGGGGTCCATTACTCTCTGTGCACCCTCATAAGGTATTCACACAGAGAGATATGGTTTGGCTCTGTGTCCCCACCCAAACCTCATCTTGTAGCTCCCATAATTCCCATGGGTTGTGGGAGGACCTGGTGGGAGATAATTTAATCACGGGGGTGGGTCTTTCCCATGCTGTACTCGTGTAGTGAACAAGTCTCACGAGATCTAATGGTTTTAAAAATGGGAGTTTCCCTGCATGAGCTCTCTCTCTTGCCTGCTGCCATCCACGTAAGACGTGACTTGCTTCTTCTTGCCTTCTGCCATGATTGTGAGGCCTCCCCAGCCACGTGGAAGTCCATTAAATGTCTTTCTTTTGAAAATTGCCCAGTCTTGGGTGTGTCTTTATCAGCAGAGTGAAAACGGACTAATACACAGAGATAAATCATGATCTCATTCATGAAGATGCTAACAACGTCCTAGAATTGAAAGGTGCCTGAGGTGGAAGGGTCCTTGATGGCATCATCTTGTTTTAGAGTTGGATGAGCAGAGTAACCAGAGGGGTGAGTTCACGTCCCCAGGGCCACACAGCTGGAGAGCCGCAGCTCTGGGGTTCATGCTCAGATCTCCAGGATCTGTAAACCACAGTTCTTTCTACCACAGTGGGAGAATGCAATTAGGATTTATACCAATTTGGGGAATTAAAGTGATATCATGTCCTTTGAAAGACCTGCCATGGCAGAAAGGAGACAAAGAAGGGATCAGCTAGCAGCAGGGAGACATATGCAGCCATCAGGCATTCAGACGCCCTGGGAGGAAAGGGGATCCTCCCAGCCTCTGGTTAGCAGCTCTGGTGGACTCTGCATCTTCCCTTGGTTAGAATGGACCCCTGGCTCTATGTAAAGGTCTAGAGGACCCTCTGGGACACTTGCTGTGAGTCATGACAGAGCCTCAGGGAGGTGTTCCTTTGCCATGAACTTTTGTCTGCCTTGTCCTCTCTTAGGCACACTGTTGCCTCATAGCCTGTGACCCTGGCACAGAGCCACCCCATGGTCCACTATCAGGCCATTCTTACCTCCCCTGCTGACACCAGCTGGGCTCAGACTCAGCATTCTGGTCATGGTGGGCCTGGGACAGAGCCCTGGCAGGCAGCCTGTCCCATTCAGGGTTGACCAGAGTCCTCCTTAGAGACACCTTGGTCCAGCCAGTCAAGGTCAGCTGATGACAGAACAGCCCCAGGACAAGTCCTAGGCAGGACCCACTGGTCACCAAGTCCTCACCTTGCTCTCCCACCTGCATGCCGCCAAGCTGTGGTTCCCAAGTGATCCCACGGTGCTCCCCCAAGCCCTTGTCCCCAGTGTCCCAGCCTTGCCCAAACTTAAGCAACAAAATTACAGAAAGAATTTCTCTGCGGTGGGTTCAGGTTATGGCTGCAAGCCCCTGGCAGCTCTCTGACCACCTCTCCTTCATCTGCTCATGTTGACACTGCTTCCCACATCTGGGCAGCACAACGAGTGGGGAGGAGTTGGCTCTGGAACTGGTTCCACCTTGAGCAAGTGACATATCTACTCCGTGCCTCAGTTTCTTCATCTGTAAAATGGACGTGATAGGAGAACCCACCTCATAAAGTTGCTACCGTAAGGATTCAATTAGTTCATGGGAAGAACTTGGTACAGTGCTTAGCATGCAGTGAGCGCTGGGTGCTCAAGAGCTTTGGTTTCCATGACTACAGTTGGCTACTCTGAGTCTTAGTCCTTGGGGATGGCTCAGTCCCCCTCTTGGCATCTAGGTCTGCTTCTGCAGCCCACACTCAAATTCTCCTTTCTTTCTTTTTTTTTTGAGATGAGTCTGTCTCTGTCGCCCAGTCTGGAGTGCAATGGTGCAATCTCGGTTCACTGCAACCTCCGCCTCCTGGGTTCAAGTGATTCTCCTGCCTCAGCCTCCCAAGTAGCTGGGTCTATAGACACGTGCCACGACACCAGGCTAATTTTTTGTATTTTTGGTAGAGACAGGATTTCACTGTTAGCCAAGATGGTCTCTGTCTCCTGACCTCCTGACCCGCCCGCCTCAGCCTCCCAAAGTCCTGGGAGCCACCACACCCGACCCCAAATTCTTCTTACTGCATCCATCAGTGCCCACTCGTGATGGGGCTCTGAACCTCAGCTTCATGGAGGATACAGCCATGATTGAGCTCCCACTGTTTACAAGGCTCAGTGAGGGACAGCAGCTGTGACACCCCAGGGAACTTAGTTACCCTCTTCATACCTCATTTTCCTCATCTGAAAAACAGGCCTGTAAGTAGTCTTCACTTCACATGGCTGTTGTCAGGAATTAATGAGTTAATTGCAAGGGTCACAATTCCTGGCCCATAGTCTGAGGGTGCAGAAAATAATGCAAGCTGTGGGGATTGTTATGTGCAAGGTCATGGGTGTCCAGGGGGTGTCAGCTGTGGTCCCTGCCTTCTGTCCTCCTTTGTCATAGACCTTGCGTCTGCTACTGCATCTAGCCTGCCTCCCCGAGTTTAGATGAAACACCACGCCCTGTCCTGTTCTCATTCTCAGACTTGGAGGTGACTTGTTTCTCCTGAGCCTCTGCCATTTGTTTGCCAAAGGGCTCCTTACATGGGCAGAAGTTATACTCAGACCTTGTGGGCTATGAAAACTCCCTCAGTAGCTCCCTTTTGTGGAGAGCTTATCACGTTCTAGACACTGGGCTGAGTAGTTGATAAATGTCTCATTGAATTTATAGAATGGTCCCATTTTACAGAGGAAGAAACTGAGGCTCAGGGAAGTTAAGGAACCTGCCCAGGGTAGCTAGAGCACTGAAAGGCAGAGCTGCCACTCCAGTGGCCAGTGCCTGAGCTTTTCGCCTTTAGGCCACTGTTTCTCCTTTCTGAGGGAGGCGTCTCCTGTCCCATGCGCTTTCTCCTGCAGATTCTCTCTGCCCAGCTCCGGGAAGGCCATCTGCCCCTGTCACGCTTCAAGCTGCTGCATGTATCCATGAGATAGGGCGAAGACAGTCTCTGGGAGCTCCAGTTCTGCCCTCTTTCCAGCGGAAGGGCTTTCCAAACAGGCTTCCCATCTGTGAAAGGAAAATATCTTGGGCCCTCAAAATCACGAAGCTGAAAGGAAAATTCAAGCTGGAAACTGCTCAGGGCAAACCTGCCTCCCATTCTATTCAAAGTTATATTATCTGCTCACTAAGATAGATGCATATCTGATTGCCTCCTTTGGAGAGGCTAATTAGAAACTCAAAAGAATGCAACCATTTGTCTCTCACTTAGGAGTGACCTGGAAGCCCCCTTCTTGCTTGTCCCCTTGTCTTTCTGGAAGGAACGGATGTATGTCTTACATATATTGACTGATGTCTCATGTCTCCCTAAAATGTGTAAAGCCAAGCTGTGCCCCAACTGTAACTGAAACCTGTCTCAGATTTTCTGGGTTTACAGATCTGACCCTCACCCTGCTCTCCTCCTGACCCTGACCCTGGACCCTCCTTCTGCCTCCTGAGGTCACTCCTTCCATGGTGCAGCTTTGTTCTGCTGAAACCCTGCCATTCTGCCTCCCTTTCTC
>PVKV010037629.1:0-14648 GCA_004027835.1 Alouatta palliata
GGATGGATGGATGGATGGATGGATGGATGGATGGATGGATGGGTTAGAGGGGATTTGCTAGGGAAATTGACTCACATGATTAGGGAAGCTGAGAAGTCCCACAACAGCCCACCTGCAAGTTAGAGACCCTGGGGTGCCAGTAGCATGGCTGAGTCCAAGTCAGAAGGCCTTAGAACCAGGGGAACCTCGAGTGTAGGTCCTGGAGTCTGAAGGCTGAGGAGCCTGGAGTCATTGTCCAAGGACAGGAGGGGAGGAGTGTGACCCCGCTCCATCCATTTGCCTTCCCTCTGTGTGTGTCCTCTCCAGGCCCTCAGCAGGTTGGATGGTGCCCACCCACATTGAAGATGGCTCTTCCTCCCCTAGTGCACCCCAACTGACATGCCAGTCTCTGGGAACACGTTCACAGACACACCCAAAATAAGGCTTTACTAGGCTCCTAGGTATTCCTTAATCTAGTCAAGTTAACACCTAAAATTAACCATCACAGTGTTCTTTATAATATACTCCTTTAATTTAAAGTAGATTAAATTATCAGAAGTTTTGGAAAATCTTGTGACTTCCTTTAAGATAATATAGTTACTATGGGATGCTATTGATGTATTCATTCATTTTTTTTAGCTGGATTTGAATTTTTTTTGCTTAATAGAATGGTAGATATTTATTGTAATACCTCAGCATTATAAAAATCAATACCACAGAAAACAAAAGAATTTCATAATTTCCACTACTTTCCTCCATGAGAATATTTTTCCATGCTTTTCAGTGTTTATACTAGTTTTCCATGTTTCTCAGTATGTATACTAGTTTTTCCATGTTTTTCAGTGTGTACACTAGTTTTCCATGCTTTTTGGTGTATATACTAGTTTTCCTTGTTTTTCAGTGTGTATGCTAGTTTTTTAATGTTTTTCGGTGTGTACACTAGTTTTCCATGTTTTTTGGTGTATATACTAGTTTTGCGTGTTTTTCAGTATGTATACTAGTTTTCCCATGTTTTTCAGTATATGTACTAGTTTTTCCATGTTTTTCAGTGTGCATATTAGCTTTCCATGATTTCTGGTATGTATACTAGTTTTCCATGTTTTTTGGTGTGTATACTAGTTCTTCCATGTTTTTTGGTGTGTATATTAGTTTTCCATGTTTTTTAGTGTATATACTAGTTATCCATGATTTTTGGTGGGTATATTAGTTTTCCATGTTTTTCAGTGTGCATATTAGCTTTCCATGTTTTCTGGTATGTATACTAGTTTTCCATGTTTTTTGGTGTGTATACTACTTTTTCCATGTTTTTCAGTGTGTATAATAGTTTTCCATGTTTTTCAGTGTATATACTAGTTTTCCCATGTTTTTTGGTGTGCATACTTGTTTTCCATGTTTTTCAGTGTGTATACTAATTTGCCATGTTTTTCATTGTATATACTACTTTTCCATGTTTTTTGGTGTGATACTAGTTTTCCATGTTTTTCAGTTTGTCCGCTAGTCTTTCTTTTTCTTTTTACACAAATGGGGCTATCCTGTTTTACACCTTGCTTTTTTAATGGTTTTAGAGTCGATCACAGTGTACTACCCAGCCTCCTACTGGTGAACTTTGACTTGTTTCCAAGTTTTTTGTAGGACCAACAATACAGTTAATGAACGTGTTTATTTGTAATATTTTTTCACACCTGAGAATTCATGCTGGAGTTCTGGGCTGGGTTTTTTGTTTGTATGTTTGTTTGTTGTTTTTTGATACAGGGGGTTGCTGTGTCACCCAGGCTGGAGTACAGTGGCACAATCTCAACTCACTGCAGCCTCTGTCTCCCAGGTTCAAGTGATTCTCCTGCCTCAGTCTCCCTAGTAGCTGGGATTACCAGTGTGCACCACCACGCCCAGCTAATTTTTGTAATTTTAGTAGAGACGGGGTTTCACCATGTTAGTCAGGCTGGTCACGAACTCCTGGCCTCAAGTGATCCACCCGCCTGAGCCTCCCAAAGTGCCGGGATTATAGGCGTGAGCCACCGCACAGGGCCTGGGCCCATTTTTAAAAGCACTTTCACAGTAAGAATTCACCTAAGCCATTATATTTAAATTCAATTTTTGAAAACTATTGTGTTTTCAAGGTACTAGGATAATTTTGGCATCTAAAGGAATACCACTGAATTTCTGAAATGAATAATTATTTCCTAAATCTGTCTTTTGAGTAACTCCTGGTTTTCCTGATTTGGGCTTGTTTGAAGCAAGGCATGTCTATCATATGACAGTTGCACACACACATATTTTCTCTGCTGTTAGTGGCCACAGCACATGCTGAGAAGCAAAGCCTGTGCTTTCAACCTCTGCTCCCTTGGAAGCCTTTGTATGATTTCCTGATACTCAAGAGTCAGCATGAGATCACAAGGATGAACTTCAGAGCCAGACAGCCTGGCTTGAGTGATCATCTCCCCTACACATTTGTTGTGTGACTTGAAGCACCCTGTTGAACCTTTCTGTGCCTTTGTTTCTTCATCTGTAAAATGGGGATGTATGAGAGTTAATGAGTTAGTAGATGAACTAATAGATGAACAGGCACTTGGACCAGTGCCTGTTGACAGGAAGGATGATATAACACTATTGTCATTATTACCTCAATGTTGTGTTGTGTCTGTCCCTGGCTGGACATGTGGAATGTTGGCCACATCTCCTTTGGATTGTCATTTTGACCCAAAGATATCCCAGAACCTCCCAGGGTATAGAAATACCTGGGCAATGAGACGTGCTGTCAAGGAGGTGGAGAAATTGGAACCTTCCTACACTGCTCGTGGGAATGTACAAGGGAGCAGCCACTTTGGAATGGGGTAGCCATCTGGAAGTTCCTCAAAAGGTTAAACATAGAGTTATAGTATGATCAGCAATTCCACTACAGGTATACACTCAAGAAAAATGAAAACATATTATCCACACAAAAACTTGCACAAGAATACCTGTGGCAGTAGCCAAAAAATAGAAACAAATGTTCATCAGCTGATAAATGGAGAACTCAAATGTGGCATGTCCATACAGTGGACTCCTATGCTGCCAGATAAAAGGAATGGAATAGCCATACATGCTGTATATAACAAAGATGAGCCTTGAAAACTGCTAAGGGAAAGAAGCCAGGAATAAAAGACCACATATGATACATTTCCATTTATAGGAAACATACAGAATAGACAAATCTTAGAGTAGATGAGGGGTTGCGTACAGTGTTGTGTTTCAGGTAGGCGGGAATGGGGAAGTGACTGCTAAAGGATACGGGGCTTCTTTGGGGGGTAATGGGAATGTTCTAAAATTAGATTGTCATAATGGTTGTATAACTCTGAATATACTAAAAACCATTAACTTGTATACTTGAAAGGAGTGAATTATATGGTATGTGAATAAAGCTATATTTTATTTATTTTATTTTATTTTTTTAGAGCCGGGATCACCCAGGCTGGAATGCAGTAGTGTGATCACAGCTCACTGCGCCTCAAACTCTTGGGCTCAAGTGATCCTCCTGCCTCTGTCTCCTGAGTAGCAAAAGCCACATTTAGGGGGAAGAAGCTCCTGAGTTTGGGGGTGTGCACCCAGTATCTACCAACTTACTGAAAGCCAGCCATCTGGAGAGAGGCCTGTATTCTGTTTTTAACAAGCCCAGCAAATGAGGCATCATTAAGTAGGTCTCAGAAATATACTGCCATAGAGAGTATTATTTTTATTTTACATTGTAAAGTGGGATGGGGTAGGATTCATACCTTTTGGCTTACATTTTTGCTACAGGCTAGGTGCTGCAGAAATACAGGATCTTTTGATGACAATAATGACAGTCTTCAAAGTGAGCAGTACACATTCTTCCAGAAGTTTTCCACTCCCTGCCTCTGAAGTGCAGTGCCCTAGAGAGCCTCAAACTTGTCCCCCCAGGGCCCCTGTTCTCTGCAGCTACCATCATCTCTCTCCCCGTGCAGGTGCAGAGACAGCAGTAAGGGCTTCCGACACCACCCAGAAACTGACTATGAAATCTCCAATGTGCCTGACCCTTTCTCTTTAACACTTCGCTTTGCTTACATTTCATTTTGTTCTTGTGTTTCTTATTGCCATGGAAACCTAATCAATCACTGGACCAAAAATAGCTCTTTCATGTTTCCCAAAGCATGTCTGTAGTGAATTGGAAATTCAGCTCTGCTGTGCATTTTACATATGCTGCTTTCATTTCCCGACACTGAACCTGGGAGGGCTTGTGTCTGGAAATTATTCTTACAGAGGCCCAGATGCCTCACTTGTCTTTCCTAGCATTCTTCTTCCCCACTGCAGCTCCCCACCATCCCTTCCTTCCAAAAGCTACACATAGATGCCTTTAAATGCCCAACCATCACTTTTCTGCACATCGAGTTTTAGGTGCTGGAGGTTTTACAGGTACCAGAATATCACTTTTCAATAAGAGGTTCATCCTGGTGGATTCCATTGGGTTTGGAAGGCCAATTCTAGATGCTTAGACACCAGATAAAAGGAAGAGGGGCATGGCAGGGAGCAGGTGGCAGCAACACCTGTAAGATTCCTCTGGCTTGGGTGGATCTAAGCTAGAAAATCAAAGATGAGATGACAGAAGAGCTTCTGCCTTGACTCCCTGGCTTCTTCCTAACACTACTACTGTTTTTAGGGGGTTGGGGCAAAATAAACACTGAATGTCATTAAGTGAATATTTTTTATGATTATTTCTCTCCTTTATTCTCCCTGCCAAGCTGTGCCTCTAGTCGAGAAGAAGGAGAGAAGGATAAAAAATAAAAGATTTTTTATGAGAAAGAGGATTCCAGACCTGGAGTGAGCCCAGAGGAGGAAGGAGAGGTGGAGAGGGACAGAAATGACTCACTGCTGTCCCCAAGGCTCCAGGGACAGGAGTGCTTTTTTGCCTCCCCCTCTGCCTGTAAGCAGAGTCATCTCTGTGGCCTCAAAGGTTCCCAACTTCTGTTTCATGCTTCTGTTTCCTTACTTCTTGGTTTTGGCAATTGGGCCGAGGGAATCAGTGGACATGCGGCCTTCAGAGCTAGGAAAGAAAAGAGTTCACCAAGATACTGGTAGAGCTTTTGTTCCCTGCATGAAGTCAGCAGAGGGTCAAGGGAAAGCTCAGAGAAGAGGCCAGCAGAAGGAAAACCTGCTGAGAAGAAGGAGCTGCCAAGAATGGAGCCTGGGACACGTGGTGACATTTCCTCAGCAGCAGAGCAGGTCAATGAGTCTGGAAGAGCCCAAATCTGCTCTGTGTCTTGGCTGCCTTCCTTGCCATGGGAAAGAGCCATCAGGTGTCCTGTGGCCGCCTTTCCAGAAGCCTCTGCATCCTTGCATCTTCATGGTGGAGGATCTGCCTTTGAACCCAGCTCAGCTTTCTCATCCACGTTGCCTAGGAGGGTGCACTGGAGTGGACCAACATCTCTCCAGCACCTGCCAGACGCTGCCTGGCCCTGGGCATTCGTTATCTCTTTCCATCCTCACTCCACAGCTTTGAGGTTGCGACTGTCTCCATTTGATAGATGAGGAAACTGAAACTCAGAGGGATTCGGGAATTTGCCTCAAGTCACACAGTTTGTTGGAAAAGAAGCTAGGGTTTGAACTGAAGTCTGTTTTGCTCCCAAAACCTGTATTTTTTTTTTCCTTCTATATCGCCATGCCCCCTCTCTGTGAGCTAGGTGCCTGCTGCTGCATCTGGACACCAGATAATGACAAGCTTGCTTATATCAATTACTAGTAAATATCACCCTGGGCAATAAACAGTGGCCATTGATTGACAAAGCAGGTGGTGTCATAGGTAGAACTACTAAGTCAGAAGAAGCACCAATTCTCCCTTCCCTTGCATATGCTTGAACCTCAAAGTCAGTGATGCTTTATTCAGATGAAAGCCAGATGGGTGATTTGGAAGGAGACAGCCAGCAGGCTGGGTGTTGTGTTGGTTTTCTCTTGCTGTGTAACAAATCTCTCACAAATTTAGCAACTGAAAACAACACAAGTGGCTGGGTGCAATGGCTCACGCCTATAGTACCAGCACTTTAGGGAACCGAGGTTGAAGGATCACTTGAGCTCAGGAGTTTGAGACCAGCCTGGGCAACAGTGAGAGCTCGTCTCCACTGAAAATAAAAAATTAGCTGGGTGTAGTGATGCATGCCTGTAGTCCCAGTTGTTCAGGAGGCTGAGGCAGGAGGATCGCTTGAGCACAGGAGGTTGAGGCTGCAGCAAGCCAAGCTAGCCATGATCACACCACTGCATTCCAGCCTGGGCAACAGAATGAGACTCTGTCTCCAAAGAAAAAAGTAATGCAGGTTTGTTATCTTGCAGTTTCCATGGGTCAGGAGTTGGAACCCAGGCTAGCTGGGTCCTTGGCTCAGGGACTCTCAGATGGAAATCAAGGCATCCACCAGAGATGCAGGGTCCTCTTCCACGCTCACTGGTGGTTGACAGGATTCATTCCTTGTGGTTATAGGACAGAGGTCGAGTTTCCTCCTGGCTCTCCTGCGGGTGTCACTCTCAGTTCCCAGTCAACCTGTCTTGGGTCCTACCCACGTGGCTATCTCACAACTTCAAAGCCAGCAAAAGAATCGCTGCTTTTTCTGAAGTGAAGTCTTGTATACTGAGACAGAATCTCAGGAGTGACTGACTGTCTGGTCTTTTTGGTATCAATCAAAGGCTGTGCCCCCTCTCAAGGTTCAAGGGGGCAGCCAGGGGAGTGACAGCCCATCATATCCCCAGCCCTGCTCACACCCGAGTGGAAGGATTACACAGGATATATGTACCAGTGGCCAGGACTCTGGAAGCCATCTCAGGATTCTGTCTGCAGTGGGGTTTTCTGTCCTTCCTTCATGGGTTGTGGGCCAAATGGTACTTTAAACATTCAGCGTTTCCAAATGACTGTTCCTTAGAGGGCACTGGAAGGTTCTGAAGCCCTTAGACATCTTCCTGTGTTCGCCAGTGGCCACAACCTAGTGTCTCTCTTCTTGGAGCAAGTTCAGGTGTGGTTCCATCACTTCCCCAACTTTTTTTCTACTCCCATATTCCTGACAGATCCCTCGGTAATAGAGCATCTCTCCATCCGAAGATATGTATCAGAATCTTTAGGGAACAGCGCATATTTTGAGAAAAAGTCCAGGGTTGGAAGGTGGGGTTTCTTTTTTCCCGTTGACTTTTGAGAATGGCTAGGTTAGATGGTATATTCCTAGTGGAAACAAAAGCCTTAGTCGCAGAAAGCATTATTTGAGCAAACCTAAACCGAAGGAGGTGCTTTGACACCTGAAGAAGCTGGGTAAAGAAGGGGCGTGAAGAAGGGGGGTGACTTTGACAACCACCATTCCTAGTGGTACTGAGGTTGGGGGGACCCTCCTGTTGGAGTGTGAGCTTACCACCTGGTTGGTGAGCCTGGTACACAGACAGCTAATGGTAATGGTGACAAAGGAGATACGTGCTGTGATAAAGGGACAAACGGAATACTGCCAGCATGCATGGGATAATCATTCTGAAGTGGTACTTGAGATGGTCTTTGAGTAAGATTTGGGAAAGAAATTTTGGACTGAGAGAACCATGAGCAAAAAAAAAAAAAAAAAAAAAAAATAGTCCTGGCAGCAGGAGGTGTTCCAGGAAAGGCGGAGTGGACCTAGATTTAGGGTGGAGCTAAAGCCAATGACTGATGTCCTTGTAAGAAGAGAAGAGAGCACAGAGACCCAGAGAGAAGAAGGGGATCTGGAGATGGAGGCAGAGACTGGAGTGATACGGCCATTCCCGGGGCCACCAACAGCTGGAAGAGACAAGGACAGACTCTCTCCCAGAGGCTTCAGAGGGACGGTGGCTCTGCCAACACCTCGGTTTCAGGCTTCCAGCCTGCAGACCATGAGAATAAATTGCAGCTGTTTCAAGCCACCCAGTTTGTGGAATTGGCTACAGTAACTTAGGGTACCAGTACATTCGCGTTCAGTCCGGACCTTTCAAGTTTGATGAACCTGTAGGGCCTTTGTTGGGAATGGCCGGTGGGCAGCTGGAAGTAGGAAAGGAGCTGGAATTTGAGATGTTGACTTGGGAGGCATCTGAAAAAAAAAAAAAAAGGTCCTAAAAAGTCAGAAGCAGATGAGATCACCAGGGGAGAGGGTTTGGATCAAGAAAAGAGGCTGTAGATAGGGTAGGACCTGAGGGATCTCCTGCAGGGAAGGAGTGGAGGAGGGAAGAGGAGGCTGAACCGCTGCTCAGTCATGTTGCCGTGTAGAGAGGTCTCCAGGGTGCAAATGGAAGTGATCGTGGTTGGGAAATTCTTTGATGATCAGGTGGGAGGTGGAAAAAAGTAGAGACAGTAACCACTGACTAGTCTTTTTTTTTTTTTTTTTTTTTTTGAAATGGAGTCTTGCTCTGTCACCCAGGCTGGAGTGCAATGGCACAATCTCAGCTCACTACAACCTCCGCCTCCCAGGTCCAAGTGATTCTCCTGTCTCAGGCTCCCCAGTAGCTGAGATTATAGGCACCCACCATGATGCCCAGCTATGGTGGGTTTTATATTTTTGTGGAGATGGGGTTTCACCATGTTGGCCAGGCTGGTCTTGAACTCCTGACCTCAGGTGATCCACTCACCTTAGACTCCCAAAATGCTGGGATTACAGACATGAGCCACCACACCTGGCCACTGACTACTCTTTTAATAAGTTTTGTTCTGAAGACAGAGAGATACGGGATTGATTATAGACAGGGAAGAAGTAGAATCAAGGGAACTTTGTGCTTATTCGTTTTTTAAGAATATGATGCTTTTCATTAAGTTTTTAGGCTGTGGGAAGGAAGCAGGGAGAAGATACAAATAATCAATGAAACAAGGTTCCAGAGAAGAGCTTACAAATAATTTTTAATATGCACCTACTATGTGCCAGTCACTGTGCTGGGGTTTAGCTGTGTGATCTCATTGATCTTCTGAACAATGCTACACAGTGGAGAAGGATTGTCCCCATTCTCTACTTGGGGCAACTGAGGTTGAGAATAGTAAAATAACTTGCCCAGGTTACCATATCTCGGATTTGACCCCAAGTCAGCTGACTCCAATGTCTCAGTGCTTTTCATCATATTATTTCTCTGCTGGAAAAGAGGAGGATGTATCTTTCTCTGATTCACAAAGAATAAGAAACATAAAGAAATAAGCAGATTTGTAATGGAGGAAAGGGACGTGGTAGGTGTTTCTATCATGTGGTCCGTGTCCTCATTAAACTGTGACTCAAAGCAATCAGCTGTGAGGGAGAGGGGAGAAAGGGTGAAGCCAGGCAGGGGACCGTGAGAGGGGAAGGGATTTAGGATAGATCAGTGGGTGAGATATTACAGGGAGCCAATCAGAAAGAAATAAAAGACCTTGCTTTAAAGCTAAGCTTCCACTAGGATTACTGGGCTAGATTTTTAGAGAAACTGACCTACATGAGGGAGGCAGAAGGTTATCTTAACATGGACATCTCCCCAGAGAGATTTCAATGACAGCACCAAAGGAGCCCGGAGCCACAGATAAGTCTGATTTTAACTCGAGACACCCGCATACCCCAGGGCTCTGAGAACGAGTCATCAGACATCCCCGGGGGATTATCAGCCCCAACCGCCTGCCACAGGAGAAAGTGCTGACCAGCTCGGAGTTAGCAGGAGCTGTTCTCTGGCCACCCCCGTGAAGCCAGGTGCACTCCAGCCTTGTGGCAAGGTTGCCATTCTGATAAGAAAATATTCAAAGTCCTCACTCAAAAATAACAACATCTGCTAATTTGCATGGGAGTTTTGCCTTTCATATTTGGGTTTAATACGCAAATGCTAAAATTCACGTGTTGGGCTAGCTAGGTGGTTGAGAGATACAATGGGTAAAAACTCCTCATGGTATTCCACTCCGGTGCACCGAGACCCACACCCAGCCTGCACAACTCTGTTCTCTCCCTACTCCTTGGATTGACTCATGTGAATGATGGGATAAAAAATACGAATTCGATTTACCTAAAGACTTGTCATGTCTAAGAGGGTCTCTCAGCCAGGGCGTCCCCCCACGTTCCCGTCTATAGGGTCCGAGTCCTCCAGTGTCTTCATTTGAGATGAGCAGCTGCTCCTTGGTGCCACTTGGACCCGGGTGTGAGGGCAGCGGTTATGGAGTGAGAGGTTTGAGAGGAGACAGCAGAGAAGGTGTTAATGAATAATCACAGGGCCTCATTCTCCATAAAGGCAATTACTGGGATTGATTGTTTCCGTGTTTCCTTAGTCATGGTTCAGATCGCTTGTTTCACTTAGATTAAGACAGATGCATGCTGAATGTGCCCTAGCATGGGATGCCAGGAGAATTATCAGTGGCACATCCCAGACCTCTGCCTTCTCGTGCAGGTGCCACCAAGGGTCTGAAAGGGGAGCATGGTCATTGTGCGGCTGAAGCACGGGTGTGCTATAGCCAGGTGGTTTTCCAGCTTGAGCATGCTTCAGCATACCCTAGAGGGCTTGGTAAACAGATTGCTGAAGCCCACCTCCAGAGTTTCTGATTTAGTTGGTCTGCTGAAGAATTTGCATTTCCTTTTTTTTTTTCCTTTTTGAGATGGAGTCTCACTGTGTTGCTCAGGCTAGAGTGCAATGGCGCGATCTCAGCTCACTGCAACCTCCACCTCCTGGATTCAAGCAATGCTCATGCCTCAGCCTCCCGAGTAGCTGGAATTACAGGGGTGTACCACCCCACCTGGTTAAATTCTTGTATTTTTAGTACAGACAGGGTTTCACCATGTTGGCCAGGCTGGTCTCGCACCCCTGACCTCAGGTGATCTGCCCGCCTTGGTCTCCCAAGTGCTGGGATTACAGGCATCAGCCACCGCACCTGGCCAAGTATTTGTATTTCTTTCTTTCTTTTTTTTTTTTTTTTTTTTTTGAGATGGAGTCTCACTCTTGTTGCCCAGGCTGGAGTGCAGTGGCGCGATCTCGGCCCACTGCAACCTCTGCCTCCCGGGTTCAAGCGATTCTCCTGCCTCAGCCTCCTGAGTAGCTGGGATTATAGGCATGCGCCACCACACCTGGCTAATTTTGTATTTTTAGTAGAGATGGGGTTTCTCTATGTTAGTCAGGCTGGTCTTGAACTCCTAATCTCCGGTGATCCACCCGTCTCGGCCTCCCAAAGTGCTGGGATTACAGGCATGAGCCACCTCATTGGGCCCCAAGAATTTGCATTTCTAACAATTCTGGGCTGCTGAAGTTAGTCCAGAAACTCCTCTTTAAGAACCACTCAGTATGGTGAGGAGCATGGACACCGGGACCAGGCCACCTGGCTGTGTGACCATAGGCCATTTACTTACCCTCTCTGCACCTCCATCTCCTCACCTTTAAAGCAGTGGGGATAGTCATAGTACCTCCTTCGTGGGGTTGAGGCCAGGAATAAATGAGTGAGAACATCAGAGCATTTGTAGCTGTCTCTGGTGTAGACAGTATATGAGCGCTGGAAACGTGTAAAGGACCCAGCCTCTTGAGACTGTGATGTGATCCACAGGCCAAGTATGGTTTCCCCACCACCCGCAGATCACAGTGGAGTTGCTGGGTCATTTTGCCTATTAGCCTTCAATCCCATCTCTGGTGGCTGAGAAGGTTCATGCCCAGCTCAGTGCCAGCCAGAGCGCGGTTACGCCAACATCCATCAAAATCCTCTTCTCAAGCCACCTTAACCCTTCACATCCACTGAATGCATATAGCTTGACTCAGGGAGACTGGGGCCGTAGGGCTGGATTGCATTTGGGGTTTCTCTCCCCTTGTGGGCAAAGAGAGGGGCTGCCTCTTATGGTTCTGTTTCTCCCCATGGATGCTTTGCTGAATGCTTTCTCACTGCCCAGCACTAATGTTTTTAAAACACCATTTTATTAATATTTAACCCTCACAGTGTCACTCTTAGGTAATCATTCTTATTTCTGTATTAACTCTGTAGGGGTTCAGAGAAGTTAAATGACTTATCCGAAGTTGCTTATTAAAAGCCAGGGTCTCAGCCGGATGCATTGGCTCATGCTTGTAATCCCGGCACTTTGGGAGGCCGAGGCAGGAGAATCGCTTATGCTCAGCAATTTGAGACCAGCCTGGGTAACAGAGAGAGACCCCTGCCTCTACAAAAAAAGTTTTTTTTTTTTTGAGACAGGGTCTCGCTCCGTCACCAAACTTCAGACTGGAGTATAGTGGCACGATCTCGGCTCACTGCAACCTCCGCCTCCCGGGTTCAAGCAATTCTCCTGCCTCAGCCTCCTGAGTAGCTGGGATTACAGGCGCGCGCCACCATGCCCAGCTAATTTTTGTATTTTTAGTAGAAACGGGGTTTCACCATGTTGGCCAGGGTGGTCTCGATCTCCTGACCTTCTGATCCGCCCGCCTCGGCCTCCCAAAGTGCTGGGATTACAGGCGTGAGCCACCGCGCCAGGCCTCAAAAAACAGTTTTTTAATTAGCCAGACATGGTGGTACACACCTGTAGTCCCAGCTACCGGGAGGCTGAGGCGGGAGGATCGCTTGAGCCCATAGGTCAAGGTTACACTGAGCTGTGACTGCACCGCTGCACTCCAGCCTGGGTGAAAAGCAAGACCCTGTCTCAAAACTAAAAATAAAAAGAAGGCTGGGTGTGGTGGCTCACACCTATAATCCCAGCACTATGGGAGGCTGAGGTGTGCAGGTCTTTTGAGCTCAGGAGTTCGAGACCAGCCTGGCCAACATGGAGAAACCCTGTCTCTACTAAAAATACAAAAATTAGCCACGCTACTCGGGAGGCTATGGCATGAAAATTGCTTGAACTTGAGAGGCGGAAGTTGCAGTGAGACAAGATCACGCCATTGCACTCCAGCCTGGGCAACAGAACAAGACCGTGTCTCAAAACAATAAAGAATAATAAAATGAAAACATTAAATATTACATTAAAAATTTTTTTTTAATTTTTTATTTTTAAAAAAATTAAAAATAAAAGCCAGGTCTATCTGACTTCAATAATCTATTATTTTAAAGTTCTGTATTCCCTCACTAACATTATGTGAGTATTTATATAAAGATTAAGGCTGGGTGCCCACAGATCTAGCAATGGCAGCTGCTCCCCAAAGGTAAGCTCTCCAGAACTGGAACTGGCCTGATTTAGGGGTTTGCTTCTGTAAAGCTTACGCCTGGAGTCACAGAACATAGTCCTTTTGGAAATGTCCTCTTCGGGGACTTGCCTTCTGTTGCTGCTTATTCTCTGTGGCCTGCCCTCTGTCTGGATTAAACTGTGTTCGTGGTCCTGAAGGCAGCTTTCCTTGTCTGAATTTGGATATTGAATTAGTATCTTAACATTTCTGCTCTGGGACAGTGCTTCCAACCAAATGGCCAGGAACGTATTCAGAAGCTCTGCTGAAATAAGAAGAGAGAAAACATGTTATGCTAATGAACGTTTGCTATTCTCCCACAGTGTTCCTTTCTGCCGAAATTCTCCATTCATATAGAAACCAAGTATGAGGACAACAAAGGGAGCAACGACAGCGTGAGTAGCCCCTCCCTCCATGCTGCGCTCACCCCTTGGGCTCTGAAAGCCACGGCACTCCTCGCGGCCCCTCTGTGACCAGGGCCAGCAGTGGGACCTGTGCCCGGGACCTCAGAGATGTTCTGGCCTTTGGCTTCTGAGGGTTATTTCCTTGGGACTTTTCCCTGGAATTCTTCTGTTGTCTAGCTTTTCTTTTTTCTCATTTTTATGTACTTTCCATGGGCCTCTGAGCAGAAGCCTGTGACCTGGGGTGATTGTCACTGGAGGTAGAGAGGATGACAGGGCCGTTGGAACTCCAGGATTTGGTTTCTGATCATCGGATGGAGCGCACATCTTCTCAATGCCTATTAATATTTACTTAGAAAAGGGAATATAATCAGATGTATGTGTGAATAGAAGAGAAAATACAGGCAGGGTACAGAGGCCCACACCTGTAATCCCAGCACTTTGGGAGGCTGAGGTAGGCGAATTACTTGAGGTCAGGAGTTCAAGACCAGCCTGGCCAACGTGGCAGAACTTTATCTGGACTAAAAATACAAAAATTAGCTGGGTGTGGTGGTGCACATCTGTAATCCCAGCTACTTGGGAGGCAGGAGAATTGCTTGAACCCGGGAGGCAGAGGTTGCAGTGAGCTGAGATTGCACCACTGCACTCCAGCGTGAGCCACAGAGTGAGACTCCATCTCAAAAAAAAAAAAAAGAAAATACAATCAAATGTATGTGTCCATACTGTATATAAGCTTACTTACATGGCAGTATATGTATGCACCCACACATCCTACCTTAAAATCGGGGGCTACCCCCCAACAAAATATTTGTCTCTTGAGGCATTCTGACTTTTACTAAATTTCAGCCAAGTATTTTGCTTAATCATATTGCTTAAAACCCATCTTGTGGCTGGGCACAGTAGCTCACGCCTGTAATCCCAGCACTTTGGGAGGCTGAGGTGGGCGGATCATGAGGTCAGGAGATCGAGACCATCCTGGTCAACATGGTGAAACCCTGTCTCTACTAAAAATACAAAAATTAGCTGGGCATGGTGGCACGTGCCTGTAGTCCCAGCTACTCGGGAGGCTGAGGCAGGAGAATTGCTTGAACCCAGGAGGCGGAGGTTGCAGTGAGCCGAGATTGCGCCATTGCACTCCAGCCTGGGTAACAAGAGCGAAACTCCGTCTCAAAAAAAAAAAAAAAAAAAAAAAAA
>PVKV010037630.1:0-14671 GCA_004027835.1 Alouatta palliata
AGGCTGGAATGCAGTGGTGCAATCTCAGCTCACTGCAACCTCTGCCTCCCAGGTTCAAGCGATTCTCCTGCCTCAGCATTCTCAATAGCTGGGATTACAGGCATGCACCACCACAACCTGGCTAATTTTTGTATTTTTAGTAGAGACGGGATTTCACCATGTTGGTCAGGCTGGTCTCGAACTCCTGACCTCGTGATCCGCCCTCCTCAGCCTCCCAAAGTGCTGGGATTACAGGCGTGAGACATCACGCCTGGGCAAAATGTAGTTTTATTCAGCATCTTTCTCATCTGTAGCTCTCTCATACTCACTGCTCTGTCTTGCTGCTGAGCTGGCCACTCCCATGCACTCCTGCGCAACCAGCCTGCAAGGCCAGCTCTAGGGTTAGCAGCTTAATTCTTTCTTCTGGGCACAAGCCGAGCTGTGTCCTGGCTCCCCTCTGTCTGTCTCCCAGACAATTATTCTCCCTTACGGAGGTCAGTAGCTTCAGTCCCTCTCGGGGCACCAGTGTATGCACAAGAGCCATGTTCAGGAGCACCTGCACAACGTCGGCAGGGCAGTTATACCTTTTACAGAGTAGCAGCCTGGAGCCAAGTAGGAGCTTACACAGACAGGTCATATAACAAGTGAAGGCGTGTGGCTGTGCACCAGTCCTGGGCAGTTATACCTTTTACAGAGTAGCAGCCTGGAGCCAAGTAGGAGCTTACACAGACAGGTCATATAACAAGTGAAGGCGTGTGGCTGTGCACCAGTCCTGCTGAGCCATGTGTGCCTGAATGTCTGCCTTGGCCTGTTCCTTGACCAGCGCACATCCATGTACCTTACACAGGTTCATGAGATCCTCTTGCCTCAGCCTCCCAAGTAGCTGGGACGACAGGTGTGCCCCACCATACCTGGCTAATTTTCGTATTTTTAGTAGAAACAAGGTCATGTTAGCCAGACTGGTCTCGAACTCCTGACTGAGTAACCCACCTGCCTTGGCCTCCCAGAGTGCTGGGATTTCAGGGGTGAGCCGTCACACCCAGCCCAGTAGGCATTTTGGATATCTTCCAGGCTGTCCTTCCCAGCAAACGCTCAGAATTCTAGGGCCTCAAGGGGAGAACTGTTTAAAGGGGTGGGCCCAGGGTCTCTGTGGGGCCTTGGGGCTCGCTGCTCACACTGCCTCAGGTTTCTGATGCCTACATTCCAGTGCAGTACTCCTCAGCCACTCCGGCTGGGTCTCGAGAGAACAGGCCATGAACCTACATGGCATCCACACGGTGCTAATGACGCAGAGTAGGAATGGGGCTTGGCTTCCATTCACCCTCACTAGAGCATTCTTTCAGGCATTTTCACTGATCATAAAACCTGCTCTGATCTAAAAATAAAACAATTGAACGCATGGAGATAGACAGTAGAAGGGTGGCTACCAGAGGCTGGGAAAGTTAGTGGGGGTGGAGTGGGGTGGGGAGGTTAACGGGTACTAAAAAAAAAAAAAAAAATGAATGGGCTAGGCACGGTGGCTCACACCTGTAATCCTAGCACTTTGGGAGGCCGAGGCGGGCGGATTACTTGAGCTCAGGAATTCGCGACCAGCCTGGCAATAGGGTGAAACTCCATCTCTACTAAAATACAAGAAAAAAATTAGCCCAGTGTGGTGGCGTGCACCTGTAGTCCCAGCTACTTGGGAGGCTGAGGCAGGAGAATTGCTTGAGCCGGAAGGCAGAGGTTGCAGTGAGCCAGTATTGTGCCACTGCACTCCAGCCTGGGTGACAAAATTCCTAAATTCCATCTCAAAAATAAAAATAAAAAATCAGTTGGGCATGGCGGCTCACGCCTGTAACCCCAGCACTTCCATCTCCAATATATATATAGAGAGAGAGAGAAAGAGAGAGAGAGAGAGAGAGAATGAATGAATGAATAAATAAGACCTAGTATCTCATAGCACAACAGGTTGACTATAGTCAATTTAATTGTACTTTTTTTTTTTTGAGACACAGTCTTGCTCTGTCGCTCAGGTTAGAGTGCAGTGGCATGATCTCGGCTCACTGCACCCAGCAACCTCTGCCTGCTGGGTTCAAGCTATTCTCCTGCCTCAGCCTCCCGAGTATCAGGGATTACAGATGCCAGTCACCATGCCTGGCTAATGTTTTTGTATTTTTAGTAGAGATGGGGTTTCACCATATTGATCAGGCTTTTCTTGAACTCCTGACCTCAGGTGATCTGCCTGCCGTGGTCTCCCAAAGTTCTGGGATTATAGACATGAGCCACTGCGCTTGGCCTAATTATACTATCAAAAATAACTAAAAAAGGCCGGATACGTGGCTCACACCTGTAATTCCAGCTCTTTGGGAGGCCGAGGTGGGCAGATCATCTGAGGCCAGGAGTTTGAGACCAGCCTTGCCAGTATGGTAAAAATCTGTCTCTACTAAACATACAAAAATTATCCAGGTGTGGTGGCATGCGCCTGTAATCCCAGCTACTTGGAAGGCTGAGGCACAAGAATCACTTGAACCCGGGAGGCAGAGGTTGCCGTGAGTTGAGATTGTGCCACTGCACTCCAGCCTGTGTGACAGAGCGAGACTCTGTCTCAAAATAATTAAAAATTAATAAATAAGAATAATTACAAGAGTATAATTAGATTGGTTTTTGTTTGTGTTTTTGAGACAAGAGTCTCAAAATTAGCCCAGCATGGTGGCGCTTGCTTATAGTCCCAGCTACTCTGGAGGCTGAGCCACGAGAATTGCTTGAACCCGGTAAGCCAAGGTTGCAGTGAACTGAGATTGTGCCAGTGCACTCCAGCCTGGGGGACAGAGCAAGACTCCATCTCAAAAATAAAAAAATTCCAAGAACTAGCCTTAGGAAATCTAAATATCAAACCAAGGAAAAAATGCTGAGTAATTGATAATACGGCCTTTTTGTCACTGGCCAGACCAAGTGACCCATGACCCAAGATAACCACTGCAATCAGATATGCTGACCTGTGTGCCTTACCTGTCATGTGCTACCAGCTCAGCCTGCATACCTTACCCCTGATGTCAATTCCCATACTTTGCCTAATTAAAAAAATAAAATAAAATAGCAAACTCCTACTGGCTTCACAGAGTCAGCTGGAGCACCCTTGTACTGGAGCACAAGGCTTGAAACAAAAGCCTTGTCTGGGGCCAGGTGCAGTGGCTCACGCCTGTAATCCCAACACTCTGGGAGGCCGAGGTGGGTGGATCACCTGAGGTTAGGAGTTTGAGACCAGCCTAGCCAACATGGTGAAACCCCATCTCTACTAAAAATACAAAAACTAGCCAGGCATGGTCCTGTACACACCTGTGGCCCCAGCTACTCTGGAGGCTAAGGCAGGAGAATCCCTTGAATCCGGGAGGCAGAGGTTGTACCACTGCCCTCCAGCCTGGGCAACAGAGCGAGACTCTGTCTCAGGGAAGAAAAAAAAAAAGTTGCTTGTCATGTACAAGGATTCCTCAAAATTGTCAGTCGTTTTCTCAGCAGAAACTGTGGAGTCTAGAAGGGAATGGGGTGGTATATTTAGCATGCTAGGGAAAAAAAAAACCCTGTCAACTGAGAATTCTGTACATGTAAAAGTGTCCTTTGGTTACTATTAAAAACAAACTAAGATCCCAGAAATAACAAGTGTTGGAGAAGATATGGAGAAATTGGAACCCTTGTGCACTGTTGCTGGCGATTTAAAATGGTGCAACTACTATGGAAAACAGTGTGACAATTCCTCAAAAAATTAAAAATAAAATTATTATATGATGTAGCAATCGCGTATCTTTGTATATAACTGGCCCTCTGTATCCATGGATTCATGGGTTCTTTTTTTTTTTTTTGAGATGGAATCTCGCTCTGTTGCCCAGGCTGGAGTGCAGTAGTGTGATCTCAGCTCACTGCAACCTCTGCCTCCTGGGTCAAGAAATTCTTGGGGCTCAACCTCCTGAGTAGTTGTGATTACAGAAATGTACCACCACAACTGGCTTGTGTTTTTAGTAGAGACAGGGTTTCACCATGTTGGCCATGCTGTCTTGACACTCAGCTGTCTTGACACTATGCCCGACTCAACTTCCCAAAGTGCTGGGATTACAGGTGTGGGCCACTGTGCCCAGCCTGTATCCATGGGTTCTGCATGTTGATTCAACCAGCTGCACAGGGAAATTGTAGTTAGGTCTATGATAATTGTGTCTGTTCTGAACATATCCACACTGTTTTTTCTATTATTACTCCCTAAACAATACAACTATTATAACAACTATTTACACAGCATTTAAATTGCATTGGGTATTATAAGTAATCTAGAGATGATTTAAAGTATACAAGAGGATGTGCATAGATGATGTGCAAATACCACATCATTTTAAATAAAGGACATGAGCATCTGTGGATTATGGTATCCTCAGTGTGTGCTAAAACCAATCTCCTGTGGATACTGAGGGATGACTGTATACACAAAACAATTGAAAGCAGGGTCTTGAAAAGATGTATACACCCATGTTCGCATCATGGTAGCAAAAACGTGAAACAGCTGGGCACAGTGGCTCACACCTGTCATCCCAGCACTCTGGGGAGGCTGAGGCAGGTGGATCACTTGAGGTCAGGAGTTCGAGACCATGCTGGCCAACACGGTGAAACCCCATCTCTACTAAAAAACAACAACAACAAAAATTAGCCCAGCATCTTGGTGCAGGCCTGTAATCACAGCTACTCAGAAAGCTGAGGCAGGAGAATCGCTTGAACCCAGGAGGTGGAGGTTGCAGTGAGTGGAGACTGCACCACTGCACTCAAGCTTGTGCAACAGAGTGAGACTCTGTCTCCAGAAACGGCCACACACACACACACACAATATGGAAACAATCAGCGTTCATTGATGAATAAATGGATAAGCTAAATGTGGCATATACATGCAATGAAATATTATTCAGCCTTAAAAAGCAAAAAGATTTTCAGACACTACAATATGGATGATCCTTAGGGATATTATGCTAGATGAAATAAGCCAGTTACGAAAAGTACTGTACGATTCCACTTAGACAAGGGACTTAGCACGGTCAAAATCGTAGCGACAAAAACTAAAATGGTGGTTTCCAGGGGATGGGTGAGAGTTATTGTTTAATAGGTATATATTTTTTTGTTTTACATGATGAAAGGAGTTATGGAAATGGATGGTAGTGATGGTTTACAACATTTTGAATATATTTAATATATTTAATATCACTGGACTGTACACTTAAAGTGATTAAGGCTGGACGTAGTGGCTCATGCCTGTGATCCCAGCACTTTGGGAGGCCAAGGTAGGAGGATCACCTGAGGCCAGGAGTTCCAGACCAGCCTGGGAAACATGGTCAGACTTCATCTCTACAAAAATAAAAACATTAGCTTGTTATGGTGGCATGTGCCTGTAGTCTCAGCTACTTGGGAGGCTGAGGCAGGAGAACCACTTGGGCCAGAACATCACGACTGCAGTGAGCTGTGTTCACACCACTGCACTCTAGCCTGGGCAACAGAGAGAGACCCTGTCTCAAAAATTAAAAAAAAAAATTTAAATACAAATGTGAGGGATGTGAAATACAAAGATAATTTAGAATATTTCTGCTTTTTTTTTGAGACAGGATCTCACTCTGTTGCCCAGGCTGGGTGCAGTGGTATTATCTTGACTCATTGCAACCTCCACCTCCCAGGTTCAAGCAATTCTTGTGCTTCAGCCTCCGAGTAGCTGAGAATACAGGTGTGCACCAGCATGCCCAGCTAAGTTTTGTATTTTTGGTAGAGATGCGTTTTGCCATGTTGGCCAGGCTGGCCTTGAACTCCAGGCCTCAAGGAATCCTCCCACCTCAGCCTCCTAAAGTGCTGAGATTACAGGTGTGAGTGACTGCGCCTGGCCATCTGCAAAACAGACACGTTGAAATCCTCACCCTCAGTGTCTCAGATATGACCTTATTTGGAGACTGGAATTTTTACACTGATAATCGAGTTGAAATGAGGTCACTGGAGTGAGCCCTAGGCCAATACGACTGTTGTCCTTATGAAAAGGGGAAATTTGGACACAGAGACACATGTAGAAAAATGATGTGAAGAGACACATGAGACAGTCACCTACAAAGCAAGGAGAGGGGCCTGGAACACAGCTCTCAGAAGGAGCAGACCTGGCTCCCACCTGTGAGCCCAGCACTTGGGGAGGCCGAGGCGGGTGGGTGACTTGAGCTCAGGAGTTTGAGACCAGCCTTGGCAACATGGCAAAACCCTATCTCTATTTTTAAAATTCCAAAACTTGGCCGGGCGCATTGGCTTACGCCTGTAATCCAAGCACTTTGGAGGCAAAGGCAGGCGAATCACCTGAGGTCAGGAGTTCAAGACCTGCCTGGCCAACATGGTGAAACCCCATCTTTAAAAAATAAAAAATAATAAAATAATAAAATTCCAAAACTTAGCTGGGTGCGGTGCTTTGCACCTGTAGTGCCAGCTACTCAGGAGGCTGAGGTGAGAGGATTGCTTGGGCCAGGAGGTGGACGTTCCAGTGAGCCAAGATTGCACCACTGTACTCCAGCCTGGGTGACAGAGTGAGACCCTGTCTCAAGAAAAAAAAAAAAATCATCCCTGTCAATACCTATAAATTGATGAATGTAATTTTTTACTTCTGGCCTTTGGACTGTGAGACAATACATTTTTCATGTTTAGGAAAAGGAAAAAATAAACTAAGCATTTAACTCAAACATTCTAGGTCAGTCACCGTTTGGCTTCCAATAGCATTTCCAACTTTAAGTGTCTTTTATGGCTGTGGGCAGTGGCTCATGCTTGTAATCCCAATGCTTTTGGTGGCTAAGGCCGGAAAATCACTTGAGGCCCAGAGTTCGACTGTTACCAAAAAAAAAGAAAAAAAGATAGAGAAAAGAAAAAAAGACCAACATGGAGAAAACTCATCTCTACTAAAAATACAAAATTATCCGGGCATGGTGGCACATGCCTTTAATCCCAGCTACTCAGGAGGCTGAGGCAGGAGAATCGCTTGAACTGGAGAGGTGAAAGTTGCAGTGAGCCGAGATAGCGCCACTGCACTCCAGCCTGGGCAACAAGAGCAAAAACTGTCTCAACAAGAAAAAATAAAAATGGTTTGACTCCTATCCTGCCTTCTCTGGAAAGCCATTCCTGATCATCTTACAAAGTATTCTCTCCTTGCAGTACGTTGGAAGAATTTGTTAGTTATTCGTTATAAGCTATACTTGGCCTTGTGATGATTTTTGTCATCTTGCCTTGCCCTGTTATGTAAATCCAGGAGTCTCTCTTGATTCCAGTTCCATCCAATCCATTTACTTCAGTTTTATGTCCATGAAGGACTTCCTGGGAAAGAAATGATTAGAGAATTTGGTTTTGAAATAATTTTTAATTGTATGATAAGACACAGATACAAATAAAAACCCCACACAAAGCATGTGAACTGGCTGGTGCAGCAGCTCACACCTGTAATCCCAGCACTTCGGGAGGCTGAGGTGGACAGATCACCTGAAGTTAGGAGTTCGAGACCAGCCTGGCCAACATGGCAAAACCATGTCTCTACTAAAAATACAAGGCCAGGCACAGTGGCTCATGCGTGTAATCCCAGCACTTTGGGAGGCCGAGTTGTGTGGATCACGAGGTCGAGATCGAGACCATTCTTGCCCACATGGTGAAACCCCATCTCTACTAAAAATACAAAAATTAGCCGGGCGTGGTGTGCCTGTAGTTCCAGCTACTTGGGAGGCTGAGGCAGGAGAATTACTTGAACCCAGGAGGCAGGGGTTGCAGTGAGCCAAGATTGTGCCACTGCACTCCAGCCTGGCGCCTGGCGACAGAGCAAGACTGTCTCAAAAAAAAAACCAAAAAACAAAAATTAGCTGGATGTGGTGGCAGGGGCCTGTAATCCCAGATACTTGGGAGGCTGAGGCAGGAGAATCGCTTGAACTTGAGAGGTGAAAGTTGCAGTGAGCCAAGATAGCGCCACTGCACTCCAGCCTGGGCAACAGAGCAAGACTCCATCTAAAACCAAAGAAAAAAACCACAAAAAAACCCATGAACTATAAGGATAAAATTATTATTATTATTACAGGTAGTAGTATTTTTTGGAGATAAGATCTCACTCTGTCGCCTCCAGCTGGAATGCGGTGGCCCAATCATAGCTCATTTGCAGCCTTGAACTCCTGGGCTCCTGTGTCAGTGTTAGGATTCTAGGCATGAGCTCCTGCACCTGGACTAAGGAGAGAATTATAAATAAAATTTGTTAATTATAATACATAGCTTTATGAATTATAAGGAGAGCTTACAATTGTAACTGCCACTCAAGGTCAAGAAGTAGACTGCCCATGGTGGCTTATACCTAGAATCCCAGCACTTTGGGAGGCTGAGGTGGGAGGATCGCTTGAAGCCAGGAGTTCAAAACCAGCCTGAGCAACATAGCAAGATACTGCCTCTACAAAAAAAAAAAATAAAGAAAGAAAAATTCCAACAATTAGCTGAGTACGGTGGCATGTAGCTGTAATTCCAGCTACTTGAGAGGCTGAGGTGAGTCACTTGAGCTCACGAATTTGAGGCTGCAGTGAGCTATGATGGTGCCACTGCATTCCAGCCTAGGCAACAGAGCATGACTGTATCTCCGAAAAAGAAAAAAAATCATAAAATAGAACTCTTTTCCAGCCACTACAGAAACTTCCCTTTTGTCCTGTCTCAAATACAACAACCTTCCTCCTGCTTAAAGTACCCACAATCCTGACTTCACAGAAACCACTTCTTTGAGTTTCTTCATAGTTTTATTACTATCCCTTGCCATGATAGTTTTCTCTTGCACTTTTGTTGACTTTAACATGTCTTTTAAGACTCTTTTCACGCCTGTAATCCCAGCACTTCGGGAGGCCGAGGTGGGCGGATCATGAGGTCAGGAGATTGAGACCATCCTGGATAACATGGTGAAATCCTGTCTCTACTAAAAATACAAAAATTAGCTGGGTGTGGTGGTGCACACCTGTAGTCCCAGCTACTTGGGAGGCTGAGGTGGGAGAATTGCATGAATCCAGAAGGTGGGGGTTGCTGTGAACTGAGATCGCGCCACTGCATTCCAGCCTGGGTGACAGAGTGAGACTCCATCTCAAAAAAAAAGACTCTGGCTGGGCCATGGCTCACACCTGTAATCCCAGCACATTGGGAGGCTGAGGCGGGCAGATCACTTGAGGTCGATTTAAGACCAGCCCAGCAAACATGGTGAAACCCTGTCTCTACAAAAATTAGCTTGGCAGGTGGCTGTAATACCAGCTATTCAGGAGGCTGAGGCAGGAGAATCTCTTGAACCTGGGAGATGGAGGTTGCAGTGAGCCAAGATCATGCCATTGCCCTCCAGCCTGGGCGACAGAGTGAGACTCCATCTCAAAAAAAAAAAAAAAAAAGACTATCTAGAAGATCACCCTCAATTCCTTTCTTTTTACTTTATTTTATTTGTTTTTTAGAGACGGAGTCTTGCTCTGTTGCCCAGGCTGGAGTGCAATGGTGTGATCTTGGCTCACTGCAATCTCTGCCTCCCTGGTTCAAGTGATTGCCCTGCCTCAGCCTCCCATGTTGCTGGGGCTACAAGCACGCACCACCACGACCTGCTAATTTTTTGTGTTTAGTAGAAACGGGGTTTCACCATGTTGGCCGGGATGGTCTCAATCTCCTGACTTCGTGATCCAGCTGCCTCGGCCTCCCAAAGTGCTGGGATTACAGGCTTGAGGCACTGCGCCCAGCCAACTTTATTTTCAGGATCTTGCTGTATCGACCGGGCTGGTCTTAAACCCCTGGCCTCAAGTGATCCTTCTGCCTCAGCCTCATTCCTTTTTATTCTTACAGTTTTATAATGATGAGTCCAAGCAGTTGACCTGTAGAATTCTGCACAGTCCTGGATTTTGCTGATGGCTTACTTATGGCACAGTTCAGCCTGTTCTCTGTCTTATGTTTTTCCTGCAGTTTAGCAGCTGGATCTGTAAGCTCAGTCAGATTCACATTTGATCTCTCTGGCAACACTAGAGGTGGTATTGTTATCTTTTCTCATGAGGAACATAATACGTCTTTGTGACTTGCATTGCAAGATACAGTTTACATAGGGCAGGCAGGATGAATGTTTGATTCTAACTATCCCCCCCACCTTTTGTTTTTTTTTTTTTTTTTTGCCTATTTTCAAGGTAATGAATTGCCTTCTCTTTTTTTGAGACAGGGTCTTACTCTTGTTGCACAGGCTGGAGTGCAGTGTTACCATCACAGCTCACTGCAGCCTTGACTTCCTGGTTCAGGTGATCCTCCCACTTCAGCCTCCTGAGTGGCTGGGACTGCAGGCATGCGCCACCATGTCTGGCTAATTTTTTTTTTTTTTTTTTTTTTTTTTTAAAGACAGGGTTTCACCATGTTGGTCAGGCTGGTCTTGAACTCCCGACCTCAGGTGATCTGCCCGCCTTGGCCTCCAAAGTTCTTGGATTACAGATATGAGCCACCATGCCCGGCCGATAAATTTTTGTATTTTTAGTAGAGACAGGGTTTCGCCGTGTTGCCGAGGCTGATCTCCAACTCCTGGACGCTAGTAGTCCACCCACCTTGGCCTCCCAAAGTGCTAAGATTGCAGGTGTGAGCCACCGCGCCTGGTCATAAATTGGCTTCTAATCACCCTCCAAAGGTGATCAGTTAGTTTTGTTTGTTGGTTTGAAGTCATTATTAAACATTACTAATGGATATCAATTCATGCAAGTATTCTTCCTAGTGCAGCTCAGATCGTCCTCTGGCTACTGGTGGCCTCTTCAAAGACAGCTCTTGAGTCCTTTTGACATAGCTATAGAAGTCTTTGAGAGCTTCCCTGTTACCTGGTATAACAAGACTGCCAGTCTCATCGTGTATACTTTTTTTTTTTTGAGGCGGCGTCTCTCTCTGTTGTCCAGACTGGAGTCCAGTGGCACGATCTCCATTCACTGCAACCTCTGCTGCCAGGGTTCAAGAGATCTCCCTGCCTCAGTCTCCTAGTAGGGATTACAGGCATATGCCGCCATGCCTGGCTAATTTTTGTACTTTTAATAGAGACGGGTTTTCACCATGTTGGCCAGGATGGTCTGAAACTCCTGATCTCAGGTGATCCACGTTGCCTCGTCTTCCCAAAGTGCTGGGATTACAGGTGTGAACCACTGCGCCCGGCCACATTTTCTACCTTGTACCTGGACTCATTCATTTATTCAAGAAGTTTTAGTTTCTTCTAATGGGAAATGGTACTTCAAGACCACATTGGTGTTGTTACTAGGTTGGTCATTGTTTCTAGGCTCTTTCAGTCAATGGAGCTAGGAATATATATTTAAGGATATATACATATTAATATATATGAATATACACATATACATACTGGGAATACATATACTGGATATATAATATATAACGTACAAAAAAGTACGTATACATATATACTGTATATTATATGTATTTATACATATACATTCTGGGAATATATACTGTATTATATATGTATAGGTAAGTATATATCCATGTATACATTTATATATAATCATATATAAATATACACTGTATATATGTATTCCCAGAATGTATATGTATATTTATACATATACATTAACATACAGCATTTATATATTAATACATTAATATATAATGTATACATGTTATATTATAATGTATATATAATATATTAATAGGCACAGTAATATATATTAATACATTAATATACAGTATTGCTCTATACAGTATATATGTATTCCCAGAATGTGTATGTGTAAATACATATAATATACAGTATATATGTATATTGAGATGGAGTTCTGCTCTTGTTGCCCAGGCTGGAGCACGATGGCGCAATCCTGGCTCACTGCAACCTCTGCCTTTTGGGTTCAAGCCATTCTCCTGCCTCAGCCTCCGAAGTAGCTGGGATTACAGGCGTGGGCCACCACACTTGGCTAATTTTTTGCATTATATAGGGATGGGGTTTCACCCACGTTGGTCAGGCTGGTCTCAAACTCCTCATCTCAGGTGATCTACCCACCTCAGCCTCCCAAAGTTCTGGGATTACAGGTATGAGCCACCACACCCAGCATTATTTATATTTTTTTGAGGCAGAGCCTGACTCTGTCGCCCAGGCTGGAGAGCAGTGGAACGATCTTGGCTCACGGCAACCTCTGCCTAATGGGTTCAAGCAATTCTCCCATCTCAGCCTCCCGAATAGTTGGTGCTACAGGCATGTGCCACCTGGGTAATTTTTGTATTTTTAGTAGAGACGGGGTTTCACCATGTTGGTCAGGCTGGTCTCAAACTCCTGACCTCAAGCGATCCACCTGCCTCGGTCTCCCAAAGTGTTGGGATTATAGGTGTGAGCTGCCTGGCCAATTTCATGCCTTTTTAAGGCTGAATAAGAGTCCATTGTATGTGTATCCTGCATTTTGATTATCCATTCATCTGCTGACACACATTTGGCTTGTTTCCAACTTTTAGCTATTACAAATAATGCTGCTGTGGACATTGGCGTGCAAGTATCTGAGTCCCTGCTTTCAGATCTGAGTCTGTATCTAGGAGGGGAATTATTGAATTGCTTAGTAATTCAGTGTTTATCTTTTTGAGGAACAGCTAAACTGTTTTCCACAGCAGCTGCACCGTTTTATATTCCTACCAGCAATGCACAATGTGGTTCCCATTTCTCCACATCCTTGCCAACCCTTGTTATTTTTCATTTCCTTTTTAAAATTTGTTTTTAGTATCAGCCATCCAAATGGGTGTGAAGGGGCATGTCATTGTGTTTTGATTTGTATTTCCCTAATGACTTTATTATTGAGTAGCTTTTCATGTACATTTCAACCAATATGTATATCTTCTTTGGAGAAATGTCTACTCAAGTCCCTTGCCTATTATTTTTAAAAGAATTTAATTTAATTTAGTTTAATTTTTTAGTGACCATGACCCATGACACAGCCCTCAGGAGATACTGAGAACATGTGCCCCCACCCTTGCCTATTATTATTATTTTTTTTGAGATGGAATTTCACTCTTGTCACCCAGCCTGGAGTGCAGTGGCATGATCTCGGCTCACTGCAACCTCCGCCTCCTGGGTTCAAGCACTTCTCCTGCCTCAGCCTCCAGAGTAACTTGGATTACAGGTGCCCACCACCATGTCCTTTTGTATTTTTAATACAGATGGAGTTTCAGCATGTTGGCCAAGCTGGCCTCAAACTCCTGACCTCAGGTGATTCACGTGCCTCTACCTCCCAAAGTGCTGGATTACAGGCGCGAGCCACTGCGCTCGGTGATTTCTGAATTGATGTTTTGTTCTGTTTTTTAGTCACAGGAATTCTTAATATATTCTGGATATTAATCCTTATATATGTGAATTGCAAATGTCTACTTCCAATCTGAGGGTTGTCTTTTCACTCTTCTGATCATGTCCTTTGATTAGTTCTCCCTCCCCTTTTTTACTTTTGTAAGACAGGGTCTCACTCTGTCACCCAGGCTGAAGTGCAGTGGCACTGTCATAGCTCACTGCAGCCTCGACTTCCTGGGCTCAAGTAATCCTCCCTCCCGGTTAGCTGGGACTACAGGTGTGCACCACCACACCCAGCCAAATTTTGTTTTTTTTAAAACAGAGTTTTTCTCTTGTTGCCCAGACTGGAGTGCAATGGCTGATCTCGGCTCACAGCAACCTCCGCCTCCCAGGTTAAAGTGATTCTTCTGCCTCAGCCTCCCAAGTAGCTGGGATTACAGGCACAGATCACCCTGCCTGGCTAATTTTTGTATTTTTAGTAGAGAGAGGGTTTTGCCATGTTGGCCAAGCTGGTCTTGAACTCCTGACCTCAGACGATCCACCTGCCTCAGCCTCCTAAAGTGCTGGGATTACAAGCGTGAACCACTGTGCCCAGCTGCTAAATTTTTATTTTTGGTACAGATGGGTTCTCACTATGTTGCCTGGGCCGGTCTTGAACTCTTGGCCTCACGCGATCCTCCCACCTCAGCCTCCCAAAGTGCTAGGATTACAGGCGTGAGCCACCGTGCCCAGCCCCCCTTTTTAATTATAAGAAATTGAGCAGTGTGAGGAAGACGCGAGAACGACCCCCGGACCGACCAAAGCCCACGCGCCGCTGCATCCCGCCCCCAGCGCCTACGTCCCGCCGCCGTCGCCACCATGCCCAAAAGAAAGGCTGAAGGGGATGCTAAAGGAGATAAAGCCAAGGTGAAGGACGAAAAACCTGCTCCTCCAAAGCCAGAGCCCAAGCCTAAAAAGGCCCCTGCAAAGAAGGGAGAGAAGGTACCCAAAGGGAAAAAGGGAAAAGCTGATGCTGGCAAGGAAGGGAATAACCCTGCAGAAAATGGAGATGCCAAAACAGACCAGGCACAGAAAGCTGAAGACGCTGGAGATGCCACGTGAATTGTGTGCATTTCTGATAACTGTGTACTTCTGGTGACTGTACAGTTTGAAATACTATTTTTTATCAAGTTTTATAAAAATGCAGAATTTTGTTTTACTTTTTTTTTTTTTTAAGCTATGTTGTTAGCACACAGAACACTTCATTGTTATTTTGGGGGAAGGGGCATATGTCACTAATAGAATGTCTCCAAAGCTGGATTGATGTGGGGAAACACCTTTCCCTTCTAGTTTTGAGAGATTTCCTCTTGGCTCCCAGGAGGAGGGATTCCCTGAGTTTGACACACATGGCCACGTTGG
>PVKV010037631.1:0-14649 GCA_004027835.1 Alouatta palliata
GTAACATTAGGTAAATTCTAAAACCTGTCCAGAGTGCCAAAGTCCCAATTTAGAAGAAAGTTTAAAAACTTTTAAACTATTATGACTTTTCAAGTATAGATCATGTACTGGATATTTATTGGGTTCTAGCTACTCACAGTCATTTCACTTTCTTTGATAATAACAACTGGATTTCCTTTTGTGGAGTTATTTCTTCTCCATTTTGATATTGTCAGAAGGAATTTTAATCAATGTATTTTGCCATCCCTTACACAAAGGGTGAGAATTTAAATTCAGAAGGGTCAATGTGATACTCTGTCCCTGTATAGTGAATCTTGAGAAGTATTGAGACTGGAGCTGGTCAAAGCTCATTTATAACAGCTGTGGTGACAAGAGCAGCATGTTCCTACCTGGTCTAATTTATAGTTGCTGCTACTAGCTCTTCTAGTCTCCATTCATTGCCAGCCCCAGATCTTCAAACTCTCCATCAGCTTGTGAGTTTTGAGATTTTCCTTATTCTGCTCTTAAGTTTCTTTCTTTCTTTCTTTTAGGTTTGCCAACTTTGTTTCTGTTGTTTGCAATTGAAACAGGCACGTTTAAACCAACATTTGAAAACAGATATTTCTGTGGATTCTAATGATAATAATGAAATCATCATTTACTAAGAGGAAACAAAGAAATTAATTTAAAAATATCTTGTATCCCTACCACGATTCGAAGTATGATATTGGTTAGGAAACCCAGAGTGACAACAGAAGTCAGAGGCAGCTTGTAAAGAAAGAACAAAGCCCTAGCTAGCGAGAAAGAAATGACACAAGTCATAGACTGCAAAATGAGGAAGACCAGGCAGCCACATGAAATCAATAGGGCTTAAAGAAATCCAAATTGCCTGTGGGAGCAATATTCTAGAAAAGCTCAGTCATTTCTGAACTCAAACACACCTAAAGTATGTTGAAAGAAACTCAGTTTCTAAAATCAAATGTCAATATTATTTTACTTTTCAAGTCTAAAATTTGTCAGACTCTCTATAAACTTTATAAAAGTAGCAGTGTGATTCTGAATTCATTGTAAGAAAAGATAGAAATGGCCGGGCACGGTGGCTCAGTCCTATAATCCTAGAACTTAGGGAGGCCGCGGTGGGTGGATCACTTGAGGTCAGGAGATCAAGAGCAGCCTGGCCATCATGGTGAAATCCCATCTTTTTTAGAAAAAAAAAAAAAAAAAAAAAAAGAAAGAAAAGATAGAAACATACATATGCCAAGTTCATCTTTATCATAATGCTTTTGCTCTTTAGGTACCTATAAGAAAGTTACAGTTAATTATGGATAACCTTTACATTTGCAGGAGCATAAACAGTCACAGCAGTCACAGTAATCTAGGTCAATATTCTTTTTTTCTTGCAAGAGTTTTTTCTTAAGATAGCAATTAATGTGATTTAATTTTCCTGATTTTTGATGATCCACTTTTACTAAAGGGATCCAGGGACACGCAAAAAAGGAACAACAAAATGGAAGAAGCATGAAAAATTCACAAACTGTACAACCATCTGCTGCAAATTCAGTTGCCTATAAAATGGCACTCAGTTGCAGAGGAAGAAAAATTAAACAGAAATGTGAATTATTCAAATAATCATGTGGTTGCTATGGCCACATAGCTGTGATGATCATATGGCATTGTCTCCTACTCATGTGGAAGTCTCTGAACAAATAATATAACCAATTGTTTAGCCTGGTTGAAGATTAAGTCCTTAGTACAGCATGACAGACATGTTGAGATTCCCCTTTTTGGTTTTGTGAGTCTGGCTTTGTAAAGTTAAAGACTCTGAAAACTATTTTTATTATTTTACAGATCCAATTCAGCTAGAACAGAAGTTCAATTGTCATCCTATCTCAATCTTATAGTTTCAAAAAAAATTCTTCAAATGTCAACCGCCTTCTGACATTGAAACATACTTTCTTAAGCAACAACAGAATCCTGAAAAGGTAATGAGAGGGCACTTCTACCCAAGCAGAAGAACAGATGAGGACTATTTTTTCCCTACATCTACATGTATGATGCTTAGACAATGTGTTGAAAAGCAATTAAACAAAATGGAAAAAAAAAATAGCCCTTTTATTTCAGAACCTTTCCCTCAAAAATGGTCAGGAGAAGGAAGTAAGATAGAAAGCCAATAGTCGCTCAAAGATATTGAAGCATTCCCTTTGAAATGTTGCACCAGACAAGGATGCCCTATCTCACCACTCCTATTCAATATAGTATTAGAAGTCCTAGCCAGAGCAATCAGGCAAGAAAAAGAAATAAAGCGTATTCAATTAGGAAAGGAGGAAGTCAAATTGTCTCTATTTGCAGACGACATGATTGTGTATTTAGAAGACCCTATTGTGTCAGCCCAAAATGTCCTTAAACTGATAAGCAACTTCAGCAAAGTCTCAGGATACAAAATCAATGTGCAAAAATCACAAGCATTCCTATACACCAATAACGGACAAAGAAAGAGCCAAATCATGAGCAAACTTCCATTTACAATTGCTACAAAAATAATAAAATACCTAGGAACACAACTAACAAAGGAGGTAAAATATCTCTTCAAGAAGAACTACAAACCACTGATCAAGGAAATAAGAGAGGACACAAACAGATGGAAAAACATTCCATGCTCATGGTTAGGAAGAATCAGTATGGTGAAAATGGCCATACTGCCCAAAGTAATTTATAGATTCAATGCTATCCCCATCAAGCTACCATTGACCTTCTTCACAGAACTGGAAAAAACCATTTTAAACTTCATATGGAACCAAAAGAGAGCCTGCATAGCCAAGGCAATCCTATGCAAAAAGAACAAAGCTGGAGGCATCATGCTACCTGACTTCAAACTATGCTACAAGGCTACAGTAATCAAAACAGCATGGTACCGGTACCAAAACAGAGATATAGACCAATGGAACAGAACAGAGGCCTCAGAAGCAATGCCACACATCTACAACGATCTGATCTTTAACAAACCAGACAAAAACAAGCAATGGGGAAAGGATTTCCTGTTTAGTAAATGGTGTTGGCAAAACTGGCTAGCAATACACAGGAAGCTGAAACTGGACCCCTTCCTGACACCTTATACAAAAATTAACTCCAGATGGATTAAAGATTTAAACATAAAAACTAATGCCATAAAAACCCTAGAAGAAAACCTAGGCAAAACGATTCAGTACATAGGCACAGGCAAGTACTTCATGACTAAAACACCAAAAGCACTGGCAACAAAAGCCAAAACAGACAAATGGGACCCAGTTAAACTTAAAAGCTTCTGCACAGCAAAAGAAACAATCATTAGAGTGAACCAGCAACCAAGAGAATGGGAAAAAATTTTTGCAATCTAACCATCTGACAAAGGACTTATATCCAAAATCTACAAAGAACTAAAACAGATTTACAAGATAAAAACAAACAAATGCATTCAAAAGTGGGCAAAGAATATGAACAGACACTTTTCAAAAGAAGACATATATGAAGCCAAGAAACATATGAAAAGATGTTCATCATCACTGGTCATTAGAGAAATGCGAATCAAAACTACACTGAGATACCATCTCATGCCAGTTAGAATGGCAATCATTAAAAAATCCGGAGACAACAGATGATGGATAGGATGTGGAGAAATAGAACACTTTTACACTGTTGGTGGGAGTGTAAATTAGTTCAACCACTGTGGAAGACAGTGTGGTGATTCCTCAAGGATCTAGAAATAGAAATTCCATTTGACCCAGCAATCCTGTTACTGGGTATATATCCAAAGGATTATAAATCGTTCTAGTATAAGGACACATGCACATATATGTTCACTGCAGCACTGTTTACAATAGCAAAGACTTGGAACAACCCAAATGCCCATCAATGATGGACTGGACAGGGAAAATATGGCACATATACATCATGAAATACTACACAGCCATAAAAAATGATGAGTTCGTGTCCTGGTAGGATGAACCTAGAAACCATCAATCTCACCAAACTGACACAAGAACAGAAAACCAAACACCGCATGTTTTCACTCGTAGGCAAGTGATGAACAATGAGAACACTTGGGCACAGGGAAGAGAACAACACTCACAGGGCTAGGTGCAGGAGTGGAGGGGAGGATGGCACAGCAGGGGAGTGGGGAGGAGGGGGAGGGATAACACCTGGAGAAATGCCTGATGTAGGCAACAGTGGGGTGGGAGACGGAGAGAGCAAACCACCATAGCATGTATATACCTATGCAACAATCCTGCAGGATGCAGGACATGGATATGTACCTCAGAGGCCAAATACAATTTTAAAAAAACTATTTTAAATTTTATATAGAAACAAAAAAGAGTCCGTTTAGCCAAGACAATCCTGAACAAAAAGAACAAAGCTGGAGGCATCATACTACCTGAATTCAAACTATACTACAAAGCTACAGTAACAAAAACAGCATGGTACTGGTACCAAAACAGATATATAGACCAAAGGAACAGAACCGAAGCTTCACAAATAACAACACACATCTATAACCAACTGATCTTTGACACACCTGACAAAAACAAGCAATGGTGAAAGGATTCTCTATTTAATAAATGGTGTCAGGGAAACTGGCTACACATATGCAGAAAACTGAAACTGGACCCCTAATTAACTCAAGATGAATTAAAGATTTAAACATAAGACCCAAAACCATAAAAATCCTAAAAGGAAACCTAGGCAATACCATTCAGGACATAGGCATGGACAAAGACTTCATGACTAAAACCAAACACAATTGCAACAAAAGCGAAAATTGACAAATGGGATCTAATTAAACTAAAGAGCTTCTGCATAGCAAAAGAACCTAGCATCAGAGTGAAACATTTTCTCCCATTCTGTAGGTTGGGAGAATGGGAGAAAATTTTTGCAATCTATCCATCTGACAAAGGGCTAATATCCAGAATCTACAAGGAACTTAAATCTATAAGAGAAAAACAAATAAATCCAACAAAAAGTGGACAAAGGATATGAACAAACACTTTTCAAAAGACAACATTTATGTGGCCAACAAACATATGGAAAAAAGCTCATCATCACTGGTCATTAGATAAATGCAAATCAAAACCACAATGAGATACCATCTCACGCCAATTAGAATGGCAATCATTAAAAAGTCAGGAAACAATAGATGCTAGAGAGGATGTGGAGAAATAGGAACACTTTCACACTGTTGGTTGGAGTGTAAATTAGTTCGACCACTGCGGACGACAGTGTGGCAATTCCTCAAGGATCTAGAACTAGAAATACCATTTGACCCAGCAATTCCATTACTGGGTATATACCCAAAGGATTATAAATTATTCTACTATAAAGACATATGCATATGTGTGTTTACTGCAGCACTATTCACAATAGCAAAGACTCAGAACTAACCCAAATGCCCATCGATGTTAGTCTGGATGAAAAAAATGTGGCATATATACACCATGGAATATTATGCAGCCATAAAAAAGAATGAGTTCATGTTCTTTGCAGGGACATGGATGAAGCTGGAAACCATTATTCTCAGCAAACTAACATAGGAACAGAAAACCAAACACCTCATGTTTTCTCTTATAAGTGGGATTTGAACAGTGAGAACATGTGGGCACAGGGAAGGGAATGTCACACTCTGAAGCCTATCAAGGGGTGGTGGGCAAGGAGGGGGATAGCATTAGGAGAAATACCCAATGTGGATGTTTTAGCTGAATGTAGGTGATGAAATGATGGGTGCAGTAAACCACTATGGCACATGTATACCTATGTAACAAACCTGCATGTTCTGCACATGTATCCCAGACCTTAAAGTATAATAATTAAAAAAAAAATGCAAAACAAAAAAACACTAAAATATATTTTAATAAATGTGAAGCTTTAAATAATTAATTAATTAATTGGTGATGACTTCTTAACTAGAATAACAAAAATATGGCTCATGAAAGAAAAAAACTGCTAAGTTGAAATTCATTAAAATTAAAAATCTATTTTTTCATTAGTTAATTTTACTAATTCATTAAAATTTGAAGCTCTTTGATTATTGCAAATATAATTTTAGTGCCACACAGCTTATACTAATGCAAATGCATAGTTTATAGAAATAAATGTGTGTCAAGAAATAAATGTGATTGGAAGCAAATAACAAGAGATTAAACTTTCAAAAAAAGCTAAAATTACAAAGCGCCTGGATATTTTCATTCCAAAAATTGTCAAAATCCCTGTCATTGAACATTTTGGTCACATTTTCCACTTAGCATCTACAGTTATAACAATCACCAGAATAAAGTCTGTAAAAACGTTTCTATTAAAATTTCCTATTTTCACTAGCATATGACTCCTTTGAACAATCTCTGTTAATCTTTATACTTTAGCTTTCCTGGTTATAGATGAATGCGAAATTTGAAAGATGTGGTGAAAATACTTTTAGTTATGATTAGTTTTACTTGTTAGATCTACTATCGAATTAGCAGACTGAAAATGAGATTTTTATTTTATTTTCCCATTTTTTAAAAATTTCCTGATATCAGTAATATAATGAAGTATTGAAAGATTCAGGAAGAAAATAAATAGGGAAGATTATGAAAATGTATTAGGTGTGGACAGGGGTGCTATTAATTTTTAAAGATGGCAATATATATCATATGACTTTCCAACTAGAATCAACAATGCCAGAAAAATCCATCCCGTTTTTTCATTGTACAGTGAATACTTGCTACTCACAGAGCACTATGCCAAGTGTCAGTCATTTATGTGAAAAGACTGATAAAAAGCTGCTATAACCTTTAAACAGAACATATTATGTCCTGATGCAGTGACTGTAATGTAAAGCAACTTTAAAAGTTGTTATCATCCCACCTTCTCAAATGAAAACACCAATGCCTGCAGAGACCAAATGACCTGCTCAAGACACATTCAGCTACTTAACAGATGTGAACATTAATCTCAGCACATCAAAAATGAGGTTTCCTGTTGACTTCAAAGAACATACCCTCTCCCACCCAACTCCCACCTTGAGATCACTGGGTTTTAGCTTTTATTCCTTTGCATAAGACATGTTTGAAAGGAAGAAATCAAAAAACTAGTTAGAGTTTCAACCAAATATGCAAGATACAGAAAGAACAAAATCCATTGCATGACAGTCATTTTAAAACAAAGGCTTATCACAGCAAATCAAAGAACTGGGTTCAGTTACATAGAAGCACCTCTGCTTTACATTTAAGGAACCCTGGGCTCAAGACAGAAGACTCAGGAGGAGAAAATATTGGGGAAATATGACAGCACTGAAAATAAGGAGCAGGTCCCATGTCTGCTAACCTCTAGCAGGGGTGGACTGGGGGGTGGTCAGTAGAAATCTATGGATTTTCCTCATTCTTGTATAAAAAAAAGGAAATAGCTATCTTTGCAAGTATTAAGCTGTTTTTTTATTTTTCTACAGAGTTTATTACAGCATAGAGATTGATTAGTCAGTAACAAGGGAACTTTATAAATACATGAATGTTTTCCCATTGTATAAATGTGTCTTCATAAAGGTCACCAATCTTGCTGGTTTCAGCATTCTTCCCTTGCCTTTTCATGCCAAGGTTCTGATAATTTCGCACAGTCAGTTTCCAGAGGACAGCCTGTCTCCCTTAATCAGTAGTTGAATCAAGTCTGGCCTCATCATTCAACCTTTTATCTCTGGGGCTGAACCTTCCAGATAAATCAAGTAAAAATAAATGCAGAAGGCTTGGGTGTCATTAGGCCCTGGTTCCTAGTTCCTCCAACAGGCTAACACTCATTTCCACCTCTGAGTCTTTTCTTCAGCTTGTCTCTTCTGAGGCTACCTACCTGTTACCTAGCCTAATAGGCTGATCCTCCAAGTAAAGGATCATAAGGACATGATTCGTAATTACACGCACCCCACGAAACCCAAGTACACACCACTTTATAATTTAATACAATTTCTTATCCTCACACTAAAATTAGTTATTTTGCATTTCTGAGTGTATAGCATGGCAGCAGAAAATTAAGAAATCTTATTTGTTGGCTTTGATCTTATAATCATTCTTACCTGCAGCCATTTTGTTTCCCATGTACATGTCCAGGTAAATGCTGACCTTATTTTATTAAACAAGAAGGACCAAATTTTGCCCTTCTTTCTAATAAATAATGTATTTTTAAATCTCCATCTTAACATGGTGTTAAATAAAGAAATTGCCGTACTGCTTCTCTTCAGAACTATTTGAAACTCTCCTGATGTTTTTTTATTGCCCGGAACGGTAAGTTTGACAAAGCTAGCCCTTTTATTTTTTTTTCTTTTTACTTCACTACTATAATAATACTTTATTTCTCATTTAGGTAAAAGTGTGGGCTAGCCATTAAGGCAGCTCAAGCGGTCTGTGTGTATGCATATGTGTGTGTATACTAATTGGGAAAAAAATAAGTAAAATACAAATTCTATATTATCCTTAAGTAATCCTTTTTACTGGAGTACATTCCATGCAGATAAAATAACCCACAAAGACATTTAGAGTATAGGTATTGAATGATTTACTTTGAACTTATTTTTTTGGAGGGGGGAGAAAAAACCCTTTATAGGCCTAGACCTAGATATACATTTTATTATGCTATTTATGTCTTGCTTATGAATAAAGAATTTGCAAATTTGTTAGAAATAGTCTGTGAAAATATCTTTGGTTACTACCTCTAATAATTCCAGTAACAATGAAAATATCTTTAAAGCATATTAGAAACAGTAGAAAATGCCAACTTTTAGTATCATGGTAAATTGCAGCCATTTCAATTAATATTGTTACAGGCAGTTGAGTGGGCAAAATTGTAAGTCTCACAATGCCCTTGCCCACATTTAACAAACAAAAAAGTCAGACACATAGCAGCTTATTACTTAGAAGGATACTGAAGCTTGAAGCACATGTATTAAATTTGGGCAGTCTTGGTGAAAATGAGAACTGGTTTCCTCACTATACAATCTGACATCCTTCATCTAAAAGCAAATAAGATAATAAAGTAAGAGAAACGAGATATATTTTCTGCATAAAAAACCATATAATCCTTTATCTCATTTAAATAATAGATTCATAATTTTATTCCCACTAAACTACTCTGTGAAATATTAACAGGCTTACTAATGCCACATGCTCAAAAACATACATGATATTTCTGTATAAATGTTATGTGTTTAAGTATTAGTTTAGATTTCTGTCTATTTTTATGGAGCTTTTTATACACCACTTACTATAAACTGTAAGAATATACAGAGAGTTTTCTAAAAATAGGATGAAAAGTTACTTTTCATATAAAACTGAGAATGTGACTGAACTAACAACATTTAGTGCACCTATGAAAATGTGAAAATGAACCATACCATTCTTAGAATATCCAGTTTAGAAATAAGATTTTTAATTCCTGGGGACAGAGTTAACTTTAAAGAATCAACTCAAATTTGTCATGATTGTATTTAAAATATCATGAAATGGCACACTTTCTCAGTCACTTATTTTGCTTTATTCTTATATTTAACCTATTTTCCAAATTCTAAAACAAATTGGGTGGTAGACATGTAGACGTTCATCATATTATATTCTATACTTTTTTGTCTACTTGAAATCTTTCATTATTTAAAAATAATTTTTAAATGCTTTTAAATTTTTATTCCACAAGTGCCAATGAAATCTCTGAAATTTAGACAATGATTCTATTTCCATGTTCCAATATGTAATGCAAAAAGCAAATATAAATTTCACATAAACTCGTAAAACATTATCCTCTCATGTATGCATAAGCAGACACATCCAAACCCGCCAGTCCCAACAACTGTTACCTAAAATCCATAAAAAGCAGATAAAGCTCTAAAAATGAATCAGCTTTCTGAATTATTGAGTGGTAAGACTGTTACATTTTTTGTTCTTAGTTCTTCCTTCTCTTACGAATCTTTTTTGAAGTCACAAACCATCAATTCCATAATTCAGTTAAATAAAAGGCACTGAATAAATATAAGTACCTTCCTTTTAGGAATCTGGAATCTAGTAGGACCATCATAATATGATATCAATGGAGACTTATGGAAATGTTTTTATTAATCATATTTTATATTCAGTAACTCAATAGAGTTCATTGTTATTGTTCTATGAACAAATATCTATCTCCAAATCCAAAATAATGAGTAAAGTGGAGCCGGGCACAGTGGCTCAGGCCTGTAATCCCAGCACTTTGGGAGGCCGAGGAGGGTGAACAACTTGAGGTCAGGAGTTAGAGACCAACCTGGCCAAGACAGTGAAGCCCCGTCTCTACTAAAAATACAAAAACTAGCCAGGCATGGTGGCATGCATCTGTAGTCCCGGCTACTCGGGAAGCTGAGGCAAGAGAACTGCTTGAACCTGGGAGGTGAAGTTGTAGTGAGCTGAGATCATGCTACTGCACTCCAGTGTGTGCAACAGAGAGAGACCTTGTCTCAAAAAAAAGAAAAAAAGAGTGAAGTGGTTCCAAAACAGACTTGACGTTGCCAGTGACTTCGCTGTGAGTGGGGATTTTGAGCCCAAGCAGAGGAACAGCAACACTCACCATCCCATTTCTTCCTCCAGCCTCGTCAGCCTCTTGTAACAATCTCAACATCTCTGACTGGACACTTCCAACTGGGTAATACTAGTATGAAATAGATCCACCTATTTTATTTTCAATTTAGCTGGATCATTGGTACATGTGAAAGAATGCAGAAAAATACCAACTGCATTACAATTACAGATTAGTCTTTCTATAATTATTTTTGGAAGCTGCATAAATATGAACAGAGGAATGCAAGGTCAAAAAATAAGTAAAGTCTGGAATAAGAGGTAATTGTACAGCACGCCATGCTCCATACAAGTTATCTTCCTTTTCATAAATTACAGTCCTCCATCTATTAAGTGAGTGAAGACAATGAGTACTGAGTGAGTCTTTTTCTTAAATAAATCTTGAGTGACTACTCAATGAAGAACAGACCTTCAAATAAAATCATCATCAGTCAGAATAAGTGAAGAACGTTCAGCTTCTCAAGCTGCTTAAGAGCTGTCAGGATCAGTAAACAAAAGAGCAAATCTAAACATATAAACGTACATGTAATAAAATTCCATCATGGAAGTAGGAAAAAAGTGAATGTATTTAGGTAGATCACTGAAAGTTAACGTCATGTTTGAAAATTCCAATGACATGTAGAAAACACTGAATGGATTGCTATTAACCTATGAATTTTTCTGATTGGCAGTTGATCTGCTAAGAAATACTAGAATCACATTTATTATCTTAATATATTTTAATAACCCTAGCATTCACTCTTTACTGACTTAATTCAATATTTATTGATTTTCTACTATATGTTCAGAATTCCAAATATAAAGGCAGCCAGAACAATACAGTGCCCTCGCCTTAAGAATCTCAAAGTCTAATCATTTTCCCCTTAAACAATGATCTCCCTAAACTATGTTTAAATTCTAAATTGTGAAAATGTAACACTAATTTCTGAAGCAAAAAACCTTGCTTCAGAATTTTTTTTTCGTAAATAAATACTTGCCTGACATATTATACTTTAAAATAGAAAGAAAATTTATCTGACACTTAAGTGTTTATATTAAAACTACAGACCATTAACACAATGTGTAAAGTGATGGAAATAATAAAAATCCAATAATCTAATTTCCTTAAAAATGTATTTGTAGTAAAAAACACTATTTGGAAAACAAGTATTTCTTGTCTTTTTACTGTGTGCCAGGTATTGCGCTAGACACAGAGTACAAAGAAATGTGAGGCAGCTCTCTCCTCAAGGTATTCATAGTCTAATCTAATCTATTTTACAGGCAAAACTAGTCACTTTAGAGTACCTCAGAAAGGAAAATGCAATGTTCCTATTAAAAATGCTAATAATTGACTATGATCACTTCCTACACAAAGCCAGTACCAGATACGCCTAAAACACAGACATTTGCTATGCTTGCTTCTTTTCAAAATTATATGAAAGCATATTTTCAATTTAAGAAAAAAGTACATAACGATTCTTTACCTGGACTCACCTATTTTTTAAAAAATATGTATTGTAAGACTTGTTGGCTGCATGCAGTGGCTCACACCTGTAATCCCAGCACTTTGGGAGGGTAAGGCAGACAGAACACGTGGTCAAAAACTCGAGACCATCCTGGCCAACATGGTGAAACCCCGTCTCTATCAAAAATACATAAATTAGCTGGACATGGTGGTGGGTGCCTGTAGTCCCAGCTTCTCGGGAGGTTGAGGCTCCCAAGTATTGCTTAAGGGTGGAAGTTGCAGCGAGTTGAGATCATGTTTATAGCATGATTTACCGACTATGGATAGCCCACTGTTGAGATCTACTCCTCAGAAAAAAAAATTTTTAAATTTCTTTCAAAATTATTAACGCTCATTGGCAACGCACCTGGTCATCCAATAACTCTGATGGAGATATATATGGAGATTAATCTTGTTTTATGCTGTTAACACAACATCCATCCTGCAGCCCATGGATCAAAAAGTAATTCACACTTTCAACAATTATTAAGAAATTTATTTCATAAGCCTACAGCTGCCATAAAAAGTGATTCCTCTGATGAATCTGGGAAAAGAAAGTTGAAAACCTTATGCAAAGGATTCATCAGTCCGGATCCCTTAACAACACTGATGATTCATGAAAGAAGTAAAAATATCAACATTAACAAGAGTTTGGAAAAAGTTTGTTCTAACTCTCATGGATGATTTTGAGGAGTTCAAGACTTCAGTAGAGAAAACAACTGCAGATGTAGTCGAAATACAAGAGAACTAAAATTGCAGTAGAGCCTGAAAATACGACTCAATTGCTTCAATCTCAAGACAAAACTTAAATGAATCAGTAGTTGCCTCTTACAGATAAACAAAGAAAGTAGTTTCTTGAGATGGAATCTACTCCTAGTGAAGATACTGTGAACATCACGGAAATGACAACATAGGGTTTAGAATATTACATCAACTTAGTTGGTAAAGCAATAGCATTGTATAAGAAGATGGACTCCAATTTTAAAGGAAGTTCTCCTGTGGGTAAAATGCTATCAAACAACATTACATGCTATAGATAAATCTTTTATCAAGTGAAGACTCCGTGTGTTAAATTTCACTGCTGTCTTAAGAAATTTCCCGAGCCACCCCAGTCTTCAGCAACCACCACCCTGATCAGTCAGCAACCACTAACATCAAGGCAAGACCCTCCATCAGCAAAAGGAATACAATTCACTGAAGACTCAGATAATTAGTAGGAGGTTTTAGCAATAAAGAATTTTTTAATTAAAGTTTTTATATTTCTTAGATATAATGTTATTATGCACTTAATAGACTATGATATAATGTAAATATAACTTTTACATGTACTGAGAAACCAAAAAAAACTATTTTAACTCACTTAATTATGATATTCACCTTATTATGGTCATCTGGAATGGGATTCACAATTATCTCTGTGGTTTATCTATAATAGTAGAGTAGTTGACTCTCCCATAGATAATACTTACCAACTCTTGACAAAATATGAATAAAAACAACCATTTGAAGGCACTGGAGAATGAGTAACACTTACATAACTTAGGGGAAAACACTCTTCAAAGAGAGTAAATGCCCTGGGAAAAATTTTGTTTTTTCAGCTTCTTCTGTGAGAGTATGCCTAGTCTGAATAGGTGAGGATATTCTGAATGCATAAGATGGAGTTTAGGTCTGACAAAGAAAATCCCCAATGAAGACAGCTATAAAGGAGAAGGCCTTAATCTGTTTATAAACTCTACCCAAATCCTTGGTTAATCCCTGTACTATATATACTGGAGGAAATAGTGGAGGTCCAAGAAATTGAGGAGAAATTTCAACTGCTTGTTCACCAAAGAAGTGACAGAGTTAGGAGTTGCAGTTTAGCTAAATTAACTGTTGATTAGGACAAAAGCCAAGATCTTAAGATTTTTTTCATTGAAAGACAACAAAATTCAGAATGCCTACAATATATCAACTAAAAGATGCATTCCACAACAAAAATTACTGAACATTATTTTTATTTTTATTTTTATTTTTTAAATTTATATATATTTTTATTGCATTTTAGGTTTGGGGGTACATGTGAGGAACATGCGAGATTGTTATATAGGTACACACATGGCAGTGTGATTTGCTGCCTTCCTCCCCATCACCTATATCTGGTATTTCTCCCCATGCTATCCCTCCCCAACTCCCCACCCCCCACTGTCCCTCCCCTTTTTCCCCCCGACAGACCCCAGTGTGAGATGCTCCCCTCCCTGTGTCCATGTGTTCTCATTGTTCAACACCAGCCTATGAGTGAGAATATGTGGTGTTTGATTTTCTGTTTTTGTGTCAGTTTGCTGAGAATGATGGTTTCCAAGTTCATCCATGTCCCTACAAAGGACGCGAACTCATCGTTTTTGATAGTTGCATAATATTCCATGGTGTATGTGCCACATTTTCCCTGTCCAGTCTATCATCGATGGGCATTTGGGTTGGTTCCAGGTCTTTGCTATTGTAAACTGTGCTGCAATGAACATTTGTGTGCATGTGTCCTTATAGTAGAATGATTTATAATCCTTTGGATATATACCCAGTAATGGGATTGCTGGGTCAAATGGAATTTCTATTTCTAGGTCCTTGAGG
>PVKV010037633.1:0-14644 GCA_004027835.1 Alouatta palliata
TGTGGTGGCATGTGCCTGAAATCCCAGCTACTCAGGAGGCTGAGGCAGGAAAATCACTTGAACCTGGGAGACAGAGGTTTCAGTGAACTGAGATTGCGCCATTGCGTACCAGCCTAAGCAGCAGAGTAAGACTCCGTTTATTTTTTTATTTTTTGAGACGGAGTTTCGCTCTTGTTACCCAGGCTGGAGTGCAATGGCGTGATCTCGGCTCACCGCAACCTCCGCCTCCTGGGTTCAAGCAATTCTCCTGCCTCAGCCTCCCGAGTAGCTGGGACTACAGGCACGTGCCACCATGCCCAGCTAATTTTTGTATTTTTAGTAGAGACGGGGTGTCACCATGTTGACCAGGATGGTCTCGATCTCTTGACCTCATGATCCACCCGCCTCAGCCTCCCAAAGTGCTGGGATTACAGGCGTGAGCCACCGCGCCCGGCGAGACTCCGTTTAAAAAAAAAAAGCCAGAGGGAAACACGGCAAGGAGAAAGCTGATAGGTAGTCACCTGGGGCAGTTGTCCCACAATATAATCAGAATAATGACTGACATCCACTGGGGACCCAAGGCTGTGTGGACATGAGAGGGTGAAATGGTTGGGGGCTGCAGGAGACTTTACTGGGACACCTTTTTGTGGAACCCCCATGTGATTCCAAAATCTATTTGTGAAGCCCTAATGGGAGCAAGAGTTTGATTTGGAGGAAATAGGAATGTGACACTTAATGGAATGGAAACTGGGAGGGTTGAGCAGGCTTTATGCAAAGCGAATGCAGCTCCTTTACCTGAATGTACCATGGGGGTGGATATTGGGTCTGGCTGAGGAGTTTCTTACTTAGCATGGTAAAGCAGAAGGCATGTAAATCTCCCCATCTGCCAATATTGATTGGATATACTTGATGGAAACCAGTAAGATGGCCCAAGCCATTCAAGTTGTTAATTTGTTGTATAATAGCCCTCCTGAGGAGCAGCCTGGAGCTGAGGGCAAAAGCCTGAGTGCCACCTAGTGGCAACCACTGGGATTTTGAACCAGGAAATTTCCCTTTGAGATTCTAACTTGCTATTGGGTTTAATTAAAGTCCAGTTGCCCCTATAACTTAAGGATGTAAAATAACCATGAAACCTGAAATACTCGTAATTTCTTGGGTGATGTTGAGGAAATACTCTGATGAAGAGGGCAATGCCTGGGAGGGTTCATGATAAATTGGAAATGACTTTTCTAGAATGTGCTATCTGGGGAATGCAAGGAGGCCATCCAGAGCAGGAGCCTCTTTACCCCACAGGCAACTTCAGAGCCACCTAAGGAGTTTCACGGGCCACGTGGGCATCGCCCTATCAACAGCTCTCTGTTGACCAACAAAGAGCTGCTGGGTTTAGGGATGGAAGTCTCAAGGTGACGGGACAGCTTCCTGTCTGGAAGACCATCAAAGAAGGTAAAAACAAATCAGCTCAGTGGGTTGAATTGACTGGTATTTGTGCTACATCTCATGGGCAGTGGGCAACCTGCCCGCCTGGTCAGCAGAAGAGCAATGGAGAACTGGCCTATTAGTGGGATGCCTGAATGGGGCATGGGTCTGTGACATCACGATGGGAATTTGAGGGGTACACTAAAGTAGGACATTTGATGCGCATCAGAACCCCATTCCAGGATCAGGAGGTGATTGGAACCAGTGGATATTCCGGTGTGCTCACTCAAGGAGGCCACCTGGCTCCATGATATGAGGGACACACGGGGGCTGCCGCACTGCAGGCATGGGCTGGGTCTAGACATGTTCCCCTCGCACCTTCTGAGGCACAAAATGCCAGTAACTTAATCTGTCTGCCAATGAGAGAGAGAGAGGCTGACAATGGCTATGGGGAGGCTCCCCGGGGCGGCCTGTATCTCTTGGGATGTCAGACTGAAACCTGTAGCCCCAGGAGGCCATCAGTAAGTCACGGCAGGAACAGACGGTCACTCTGCACACTGGGCCCAGCTTCCCTGTGACAGATGCAAATGCTCACAGCACAGTAGAAGGACTGGAACCAAAGATACAGCAATTTGGACTGCCAGGTCATATTTCTTCAGACCAAGGAACACGTTTTACAGCACACAATGTCCAGCAGTGAGCAGAGACATCCTCCCCAGAGTGATGGTGTGACGAAGAATTGGAATAGGCAAGTGAAACATTTGTTGACTAAAATAGGAAAAGTCAGGCAAGGTGGCGCACACCTGTAATCCTATCACTTTGGGTGGCCGAGGAGGGCTGATTGCTTGAGCTCAAGAGTTCAAGACCAGCCTGGGCAACTTGGCAAAACCCTGTCTCTACAAAATGTACAAAGTATTAGCCGGGCATGGTGTTGCACACCTGTAATCCCAGCTACTCAGGAGGCCGAGGCAGGAAGATCGCCTGAGCCTAGAAGTCAACGCTGCAGTGAACCATGTTCATGCCACTGCGCTCCAGTCTGGGCAACAAAATAAGACCCTTCAGATGTTACCAAGTTGGGCAACGTACATAAAATTGGGGTTAGAGTAGGAGAATAGGGATAGAATAAGACAGGAAAAATATCTGAAGAGATAAGAACTGAAATTTTTTCCAGAAGCTCAAGACACCCCAAGCAAGGCAAACACAAAGAAAACCACACCCAGGTATGTCACAGCTAACAGCTGAAAACCAAAGGTGAAGAGACAATATTAAAAGCAGATAAAAAAGGCCGGATGCAGTGGCTCACACCTGTAATCCCAGCACTTTGGGAGGCCGAGGTGGGCAGATCATAAGGTCAAGAGTTCAAGACCAGCCTGACCAACATGGAGAAACCCCGTCTCTATTAAAAATACAAAAATTAGCCGGACATGGTGGCGCGCACCTGTAATGCCAGCTACTCAGGAAGCTGAGGTAGGAGAATTGCTTGAATCCGGGAGGTGAAGGTTGCAGTGAGCCAAGATCGTGCCACTGCCCTCCAGCCTGGGCAACAGAGCAGACTCTGTCTCAAAAAAAAAAAAAAAAAAGCAGAGGAAAACAATCCATTATATACAGTGGAAAAATAAGAATTTCAGCTGACGTAGAAAAAATGCAAATCAGGCTGGGTACAGTGGCTCACCCCTGTAATCCCAGCACTTTAGGGGGCCAAGGTGGGCAGATTGCTTGAGGTCAGGAGTTCAAGATCAGCTTGGTCAACACAGTGAAACGCCGTCTTTACTAAAAGTAAAAAAATTAGCCAGGTATGGTGATACACGCTTGTAATCCCAGCTACTTGGAAGGCTGAGGGAGAAGAATTGCTTGAACCCGAGAGGCGGAGGTTGCAGTGAGCTGAGATCGCGGCATTGCACTCCAGCCTGGTGACAGCGCGAGACTCCATCTCAAAAAAAAAGAAAAAAATCAGAAGTCAGAAAAGGGAGAAAAAAAGGGTAAACGACAGATGGGACAAAAAACAAACAAACAAACAAAAAAACCCCCACCATACTAGAACAATTTTACTACATGCAATTAAAAGGCAGTTATTAGACCAAAAAAGGATGTTGATAAATAGCTATTTACCAGAACAGCTATATGCTATTTGCAAGAAAAATCTGTTAGATACTAAGGCACTAATAGGTTACAAGTAAAAAGGGAACAACAGAGCACACAAACACTAATCAAAAGAAAGCTGCTGTGACTAGGTTAACGTCAGACAATGCAGTCTTTTTTTTTGAGACGGAGTCTTGTTCTGTTGCCCAGGCTGGAGTGCAATGGCTCGAGCTCGGCTCACTGCGACCTCCGCCTCCCAGGTTCAAGCAATTCTCCTGCCTCAGCTTCCTGAGTGGCTGGGATTATAGGCATCTGCCACCATAGCTGGCTAATTTTTGTATTTTTAGTAGAAACGGGGTTTCACCATGCTGACCAGGCTGGTCTCAAACTCCTGACCTCAAGTGAGCCGCCCACCTCAGCCTCCCAAAGTGCTGGGATTACAGGCGTGAGCCACAGTGCCCGGCCCAGACAATGCAGTCTTAAAGAAAAGGAGATTGCCAAAGATAAAGATGGATGTTTCACACTATAAAAGAATAAAGTCCTCAGAAGATATAACAATCACAAATGTATATGTACCTAGTAATAGAGTGTCACAATATACAACATAAAATGTGACAACTCAGATATATTGATAACTCCATGACTGTAGTTGGAGATTTTAACACTTGTCTCCTAGTTATTGATAGAATACGTAGACAATAAAAATTAGTAAGGATATAAAAATTGTTTGGTCACATGCTAGGTCATACAGGCCAGGCACAGTGGCTCACACCTGTAATCCCAGTACTTTGGGAGGCAAAGGCAGGTGGATCACTTGAGGGTAGGAGTTCAAGACCAGCCTGGCCAACATGATGAAACCCCCTCTCTACTAAAAATACAAAAATTAGCTGAGTATGGTGGTGCATGCCTGTAGTCCCAGCTACTCGGGAGGCTAAGGGAAGAGAATTGTTTGAACATGGGAAGCGGAGGTTGCAGTGAGCCGAGATCACGCCACTGCACTCCAATCTTGGCGACAGAGCAAGACTCCATCTCAAAAGAAAAAAAAAGATAGGTCATACACTGGGCCATACAGGGCTTGATAAATTTCAGATGATCAAAATCATGAGTATATTCTCTAAACTCAACAGAATTAAATTACCAACCAATAACAAAGAGATATCTGAAAAATTCCCAAATATTAGAAATTAAGGAACACACTTCAAGTTATTCATGGGTCACAAATCAGAGAAAAAATTCTGAGGGGAATTTGAAAATATCTATCTGAATCAGAACCACATCAAAGTGTGTGGGCTGTAGTAAAAGTAGTGCATAAGAAAAAAAAGGAATAAAATGAATTATTCACATTTCCACCTTAAGAAGCTGGGACTTGGCCAGGTGCAGTAGCTCATGCCTGTAATCCCAGCACTTTGGGAGGCCAAGGCAGGCAGATCACCTGAGGTCAGGAGTTTGAGAACAGCCTGACCAACATGGTGAAACCCCGTCTCTACTAAAAAAAAAACCAAAAAATTAGCTGGGCATCGTGGCAGGCACCTGTAATCCCAACTACTCAGGAGACTGAAGCAGGAGAATCGCTTAAACCTGGGAGGTGGAGGTTGCAGTGAGCCGAGATCGCGTCACTGCACTCCCTCCTGGACAGGAGTGAGACTCCATCTCAAAAAAAAAAAAAGAAGCTGGGACTGTCACACCTGTAATCGCAGCACTTTGAAGGCCCAGGTAGGAGGGTTGCTTGAGCCTAAGAGTTTGAGACCAGCCTGGGAAATAGAGCGAGACCCCATTTCTATAAAAAATAAATTAGGCATCATGGCATGCACCTGTGGTCCCAGCTACTTTGGAGGCTGAGGTGGGAGGATGGCTTGAGCCCAGCAGGTCAAGGCTGCAGTGAGTCTTGATTGTGCTACTGCACTCTGGCCTGGGTGACAGCACGAGACACCACCTCAAAAAAAAAAAAAAAAAATAGTAGCCATAACACTTATCCTACAGAGGCCTGATTGCAGCGTTCCACTTAGGATAGCAGGGGCTGCCAAGCACTTCTGAGACCTGTCTAGCCAGGTCTGGCCTCATGACTTAGCCCCTGTGACACTAAGCGAGAGACTGGCTGGCACCCGAATCTTGGTCATTATGCTGCCCTGCCGCAACAGCCTGGGGGGCGTTCCAGAGGTAGCCTTCCGTGGGGGTCTGCTGACTGCTTCTTCCCCCGACATCCTGTGGGCATGGAGACACAGGCCCACCAGCCTTTCCCTATCCCTGGCCTACGGCTTGGCCAAGCCTCGTTTGGCATTGGTTTGCTCTGTCGCTGAGGTCACGGTCTGTGGGAAGAGGCTGACCGTGAGGGGACGCAGGGCCCACTGCTGCTTGGGAGGATGTGCTGAAGGAGGGAGGCCTGGGAATCTCCTGAAGCAAGGGACGTTGAGCCCAGATGGCAGAGGCAGGGAGGTGGGCAAGGGCATGGCATGTCCCCTGCCATGGCAGGAGGAGGGGTACAGCCCAGCTCGAACGTTTCTGCTGGAGGCCATGGGAGCGTGGGCCTTCAGCGGGGTCATTTGGCCTTCAGCGGGGCCGTAACCTGGTTAGCTCTGTGACTACAGAGTGCTGCTCTCTGGGAGGGGGAGGCTGGGGGCAGCCCAGGAAGGAGGCTGGGCACAGGTCCAGGGTCAGTGCCAGGCCCCCGACTCCCCCCCATGACTCTCCCCTGTAGCGGAGAAGGGGAAAAGGATCTGGGGAACGCAGAGCCATCTCCTCCTGCACCGTGTCCATGGGGTGGAGGAGGATGGTGAGCCCAGGGCTGGCTGCCCTCCTCAAGAGGTCCTGATTGGGACAAAGGCATGAGGTGGTGGTCTCCTTTCTCCCCTCCCACTCAGGGCACAGATGCAGACTGTTCTTGGAGCCCAGAGAACCGTAGTCCCTGGTGGAGCCTGCTCTGCAAGTATGGGCAGCAGAGCCCCAGTTACGGTGAGCCGAGTGGGGGGGAGGTCACAGGGCACAGCACAGGACCCTGCAGAGTCCAGGGCAGAGGATCTGGGCCATTCACTGCTGAGGGGACACTGGAGTTCCTCTGCCCAGTCCTGTGCAGAGGCCACTAGCTCTAGCATTTTCTCAGAGAGGTGCAGGGGACATGCAAGGGCTTGGGGCGGGGAGCCCAGCTGGTCCAGGCCGGATCTCCCCACAACCTGTTCCACCCTGTTCCTCGGGATGTACTGTTCCTGTCTGGCCCTGGCCAGTGGCCTTGACCCCAGCTCGCATGCTGTCCCTGGCTCAAAACTGCTCTGTGGCTCCTAGGATGAAGTCCAAACTCCTTGACATGGGCACTCCAGCCCCCCTGCAGGCCCAGCCTGACTTCCACCACCTCCTGGCTGTGTCTTCAGCTAATGTATGCTTCCCTCTTTCCCTCTTTTGATAACTCTTCTCCTTCAGAACCTCCCCACCTCTATCCTACCCAGACTGGAGGCCAGACCACCTGGGGCCCAGATGTCTGAGGAGGTTCGTGCCTCCACCACGTGGTGCTGACTTTAGTGAAATAAAGTTGGAAATTCATTCACAAGCCTTGTGACTCCTTCCTTCAGACATGGCTGATTGTAGGCAGGAGTTTGGGGGAACCCATCACCATGTTCTGGGCCCTGCACCTCCCCATTGTCAGCCTGCACCAGGCCATTTGCTCTGTATAAACCATACCACCCCTGCAATGCTCCTTTCAGCCCCAGAGCTTTTCCATGTGCTGTTTGTTTGTCCAGAATTCTTTCATCTCTCCTATACTTAGATAACACCTCTTCATCCATTTCCCCAGAAAAGCCTTCTCTGACCTCCCGATTAGGTAAGATGTTCCATAGAATGTGCCGTGGGCAAGGTCTCTCCCTGTGAGGACCTGTCCAGCTGGACCTCCACCTTCCTCCGACTGTACTGGTGTCTCTCCCCCTCAAGCCTATGAGCTCTGCAAGGTCAGGGACCCTGTGTGCTTTTGCCCGTTGTATGTCCTCCAGTCCCAAGCACAGCATCTGGTGTCCAGTGAGTGCTCAGCAAGTATCTCATTGAGTGAAGGATAGGCAGATGGGTAGATGGATCGTCCCTGGCAGCAGTTCCTGCCTGGACAGGCAGTCATTCCTCTATGAGCAACTCTTAGAGAAACTTTAAGATTTTTCCCAGCCAGGTGCGGTGGCTCACACCTGTAATCCCAACACTTTGGGAGGCCAAGGGGGGGTGGATTCCCTGAGGTCAGGAGTTAGGTACCAGCCTGGCCAACATGGTGAAACCCCATCTCTACTAAAAATACAAAAATTAGCTGTGTGGTGGTGGGCTGCTGTAATCCCAGCTACTGGGGAGGCTGAGGCAGGAGAATCACTTGAACTCAGGAGGTGGAGGTTGCAGTGAGCCATGATGGAGCTGTTGCACTTCAGCCTGGGCAACAGAGCAAGACTCAAAAAAAAAATTTTTTTTCCCCCAAGGAATTGAGGCCTGACATGTTCCTGTGGTGTTTACCAGGGCTCTCTCTTTACAAAGCATCTATCCCCCCAACTTCTCTCCCCTCTCTATTTTGGGGTTACTTGGGTCACAGACTCGGCCCACAGCTGGCAGTAATGCTCCACCCTGCTACAGCTACATTCATCTTCCTGTCCCCAGATGTGGCCCCCACCCACTGGTGCTACGCCTAGAAGTCATCACAGCCACTCCCTGGGCGGGCTAGGAGAGTCAGGATCAAGAAGGGTTCATGGACTCTGAGTAAGGCAAGCAGGGGCTGCCTGGGAGGCAAACGCTAGCCTCTGGTTGCACTGGCCTTTAGATGCGCGGCTCCTTCATGCCATGGGCACTGCAAAGGCATTGGCTCCGATCCTTCAACGCTGTCGCAGGGCTCCTGGGGCTTAGAGACGGAGGTTACTTCCAGAGTCACACACAGCTGAAACATCAGTGACAGGAGAGGAGCCTAACTCCGTGGACACCAGAACCCAGGGCTCCGGAAAAAAGCCATTTCGGGTGCTTCCAGGGTATGGTCTGCGCTGTTACCCCACTGACGTTTTCGTAGCAACAACAGCGTCCCCACAGAGAGGAGGGGGGCCGAGAGATTATTCCCATTCGACGCAGTAAGAAACTGGGGCCCACGGGGGCCTTCGGGGGCAGATGGCAGGCAGGCGTGGGGACAGATCCTGGAGCGCAGGAGCCGGCGCCTGCGCATTGCCGGTCAGCTCCGCGCTCAACCCCGCCCCATCGCTCGGGTTTTCAAATTTGAAACCAGCTTCTTTTCCCGCCGGAACCTGTGGACCAGCGGCGGGAGAGGGCGGGGCGGAGCGCCAGCCAATAGGGCATCAGGGGCTCCCCGGCCCCGCCCCGAGGATGACGACAGCGAGCTTCGAGAGGCCATGGGCGAATGGGCGAGCGGCGGCTGGCAGGCCCCGCCCCCGCGGCGCCCACGTGCAGCGGCTGGGCCGGGGGCCTCCAGGGGACCGTCTGGCCCCCAAAGCGCCTTGCTACGTGCGGGCATAGTAACTAGCACGGGGCTGGAAGCTGAGATCAAAGACGCCAATGAGCCGGCGTGGGTGGATGACAGAAGCGGGCAAGAAGCAGCACCCGTCAGCCTGAGGGTTCACTCCAGGGCCAGGCCTGGAGCCGGCGCCCTTACCTGCCCCCGGAGATTCCGAGACCACTCGGGGCGGGGCGGCTGCTGGAGCGTGGGCTGCGGCGTCGAGACGGATTTCAGAGGGGCGGGCCCAAGGTGGGCGTTCCCGGGGGCGGGGCGTCCCGGGGGCGGGGCGGGCCCCTGTGTTTGTTGCGCCGTGTCAGTTACTTTGTAACAAAAGTGGTGCAGCCTCTGCTCCGGCCGGCTCCTTAGGCGGGCCTTCCGCCAGCTGTCGCCGACATGGAACCCGTGGCCAGCAACATCCAGGTCCTGCTGCAGGCGGCCGAGTTCCTGGAGCGCCGTGAGAGAGGTGAGGAAGAACCCTTGGCTGGATTCCGGGCGGCCACCTCGCTGACACGGCCCTGGACTGGACCTGGCTTCCGGCTTGAAGGATGCATGGCCCTAGGACAGTAACCCCGGGGCGCCCCGCTCTCAACTCGAGAGGAGCCCGGGGCTGTAGAGCAGGGAGGGCTGGGGAAATGGTCCTGGCGCCAAAAGCCTTTCCTGAACCGTGCTGTGCCTGGGGCTCCCGCTGGGACCAGGTCCAGCCCCAGCCTGACGCGGGCGGGGGCTTTCTCTGGCAGAGGCCGAGCATGGTTATGCGTCCCTGTGCCCGCACCGCAGTCCCGGCCCCATCTACAGGAGGAAGAAGCGACCTCCCCAGGCTCCTGGCGCGCAGGACAGCGGGCGGTGAGGAGGGCCAGGGAGGCGGGAGTGGGGGTGGGATGGGCGCCGCCTCCGGTCGGGCTCTCCTCTGTCCGCTTGTTGCTTGCATCTTTTGGGCCAGGTGTCCGGCTCCAGGAAGCATTTAGACCCCTCCTGCCATCTCCCCACTCTCCAGACACACTCACACCTTGCTCTTCGTTCAAGGACTTCTTGAGCACCTCTAGATGTGCCAGGAACTGCAAACGACAGTGGCGGTCCCAATTCCACTCGCACTCTGGCACTCCACGCCGTCAGGCCACTCACCTCCCCCACTGGCTTCCTCCTTTTCTCTTCTCTCCCAGCCCTTTACATATGCAGTTCCCTCCTATTTGAATGCCTCTCCCTCCACTACCTGCTTGGGAAACTTCTGTTTCTGCATTTAGCTGTCACCTCTGTCTGGGAAGCCCTTCCTGACCAGCTGGTAGGGGGCCTTGTTAGGACCCCCATAACCCCCTGGGCAGGCTTCTGTTAAGCATTTGCTCTGTGTGTCTCTGACTCCCCTCACCCTGCCAGGGGACTCTGGTATCTGAGGCCAGCATGAAGTCTTCACGGGGTGCTTGTTTGGGGCAGACATCTGTAGTGGCTCTTGAGCCACTGGGGGCCCTGGGATTGAGGGCATGAGCAGTAGCTGATTCCCCCTAACCCCATCCTCTCTGGCATTGCAGGTCTGTGCACAATGAACTGGAGAAGCGCAGGTGAGTCCCAGCCCTGTCCTGACAGCGCCAGCCCCTAGGGGCCACCTCCCTCTGGCCTTCCATGCCCTGCCATTCCTGTGGCCAGCAAGATGGAGCTGGCACTGCCCTCCAGACCTCTTCCCCAACAGGAGGGCCCAGTTGAAGCGGTGTCTGGAGCGGCTGAAACAGCAGATGCCCCTGGGGGCTGACTGTGCTCGATACACCACGCTGAGCCTGCTGCGCCGCGCCAGGATGCACATCCAGGTGAAGCCCCCTGCTGCGCCGGACTGGCTTGCCCTGGTGTATGGAGGGGCTGGTGGGACTGGGGAACAAGGCCTGAGGTGTAACTTGGGACTGTTCTCTGAGCTTTTACTTTCCAAATCCATTAAATGGAAAAAAAAAAAAGCAGACAATAACTCAGAGGGTTGTTGAGGCTTAAACGAGTTCACTCTATAAATGTTCATTGCTGCTGTTACAGCTGTTATCACTTAGATCTCAGCCGTAAGACCTTCGGCAAGTCACTTAGCCCGTCTGGACTAACCTTTCCTCCTGTTTGATGGGAGGGGATGGCTGTTGAATTTTGTGATGGGATGTATGTTGGGGTCCTTGGGACTGTAGAGGATTAGTCCTTGCTCTCCTGCTCTCCCATCCTTCAAAGCCTCCTGTTATGGGCCGTCTATCCCGGTGCCACCTGGGAGACAGCTCCAGCGACTTGAGAGGAAGGGACTGAGAAGATGCCAGTCACTCTCAGGACCCCTGCTGCTGCTGGGGCTGAGCTCAGTGCCCCCTGCTGGTCACTAATGGGTGTGCTGAATAAAGGCCCAGTGGCCCTGGCAGCCCTGTGGCCTTGGAAACCACAGGATTTTCCTGCCCTCCTGACAGAAGAATAAATGGAGGCACAGCTAGGCCAAGGGCCAGGTCGCACAGCTGATGGGAGGCAGATTCAGGATCCACGCCCAGGTCCCTGGCTTGCATTATCTCCTCCAAGTGTTTATTGAGCCCTGGTTCGGCCAGGCCCTATTCTAGGCACTGGGGGCTATGGCACACATAGACCTATGTGCTGTCACCAAATAAACCGCAGCTTCACGCCCCCAGGTGTCTGTTATTACCATCATTGTGGCTGAATAACACTGGTTGGGTTAACGGCCCAGTTTCTCACACGAAGCTTGCCTGGAGCTTGCCTGGCCTGGTTCTCGGATGGATGATGTGTGCCCCTCAGGGGCTGGCTGGCCCGTGGGCAGGACCTGGGGATGCTCCTTTTCTGGGGCTTCATCACCCTCTCCTGGACTAATTCACCAGCCTCTTCCCGGCCTTCCTGCTTCCTGTTTTGCCTCCACCAGGCTGTCTTCTACTTTGCTCTAGAATGATCTCTGCAGCACACATATTACCCAGACCCATCTCCTGCTGAAAACCCCCTAGTCGCTCCTGACAGGACAAAGCCTCTGCTCCTTACTTCCTGTGAATCTTAAGGCCCTTCATAACCCAGGCCTTGCTAGTAGGCTGTACTTTTGGCCTCGTCTCTCCCTGTTCCCCACAGAAGCTCAATGCTCCACACTTTTCCCAGGCTCCCTCTGCCTCAATGTTTCTTCCTCCCCATGTTCGCCTCAGCAGCTCTTACTCCTCTTTGTATGCCCAGTCCAAATGGCCCCATGGCCCAATTTTCCCTTTGTTGTTGAGTGACCCAATGTAAGCTTCTGCCACTGAGGGCTCTGCCTGGGAGAGCCCTTGGCCTTCCATTCCTTGGAACTTCAGGGCTGGCAGAGCTTGGCGGGAGGGAGGGTGCTAACGCCTTTGCACTCTTGAGGGATCATGACCAGGAGCTACTAACTGGTAGCCTTTGTTTGTTCTGTAGTTTTCTTAAAATGTAAATTAGTTTTCAACCCTTCAAACGACATTTCACATGAAAAATCTGACTTTCCAGCTTCTCGTGAAGAAATGGCGGGGGCGGGGCGCAGTAGCTCACACCTGTAATCCCAGCACTTTGGGAGGCCGAGGCAGGCGGATCGCCTGAGGTCAGGAGTTAAAGACCAGCCTGGCCAGCATGATGAAACTCTGTCTCTACTAAAAATACAAAAATTAGTCAGATGTGGTGGCATGAGCTTGTAGTCCCAGCTACTCAGGAGGCTGAGGCAGGAGAATCGCTTGAACTCGGGAGGTGGAGGTTGCAGTGAGCCGAGGTCCATCGTTGCACTCCAGCCTGGGTAATGAGCTAAAACTCTGTCTCAAAAAAAAAAAAAAGTAGCCAGGCATGGTGGTGGGTGCCTGTAATCCCAGCTGCTTGGGAGACTGAGGCCGGGAATCACTTGAACCCAGGAGGCAGAGGTTGCAGTGAGTGGAGATTATGTCACTGCTCCCCAGCCTTAGTGACAGAGCGAGACTTCATCTCAAAAAAAAAAAAAAAGAAATGGGGAGTCCTGGTAGCACCAGGCCTGTTTCCTGTGATAGCACATACCTGGCACCTGAGAAAGTGTCCATGCACCAGTGCACCTGCCCCCCAGTTCCCCCCGCTGGACACTACAGCACTCCAATCCTTTATCCCTGAGTAGGCACCAAAGGCCTTTGAGATCGTGGTGCTCCCCACCCCCAATCTAGGCAGCGGCAGCATCCTCACAGGCCATGTGCATGGCGGGAAAGGGGCTTGCTTTCTAGAGGATGTGGGTGCAACCCTCTGGGACCTGGAGTTAGTTGCCACGTGCCTGGAGTAGGCATCAGCCCTGTGGCCGTGGCCCAGTACTGAGTGGTGTTGGGGTGCAACTCAAGCCCCCAGGCCGCTGACCCCAATCCCTTGCTCCTTTGGGATCTGCAGAAACTGGAGGAGCAGGAGCAGCGGGCCCGGCAGCTCAAGGAGAGGCTGCGCAGCAAGCAGCAGAGCCTGCAGCGGCAGCTGGAGCAGCTCCGGGGGCTGGCAGGGGCGGCCGAGCGGGAACGGCTGCGGGCGGACAGCCTGGACTCCTCAGGCCTCTCCTCCGAGCGGTCAGACTCAGACCAAGGTGAGTGCCCTGAGGCTGACGGGTTGTGTGGCCCTCGGGGCAAGCCAGTTCTTCTGATTGGACCCCTCCCTGCGCAGAGGAGCTGGAGGTGGATGTGGAGAGCCTGGTGTTTGGGGGTGAGGCCGAGCTGCTACGGGGCTTCATCGCGGGCCAGGAGCACAGCTACTCGCACAGCAGCGGCGCCTGGCTATGATGTTCTTCACCCAGGGCAGTCCTCTGCCCTCTGCTCATGCCAGGCCCACCTGCCAGGGAGGAGCTCTCCCCAAGCCTTAAGGGCTGTTAGGAGTCACTTGTTGGAATGGACTAAAAGGACCCTTGTGTGGGAATAGTTGCTCCCCCACACCCTGCAGCTGGCTGCCAGGCAGGCCCTCTGGAAGGGGCAGGACTCATCAGGACCTCCCTAAACCCCTGCAGGGCAGGCAGCTTGGGCCTGAGCCCAAGCACCTGGCTCTGCTGCCTCCAAGAGGACAGGAAGCCTCTTGGGCCTCTTCCCTTCTTGGACAAGGCCCCCTGGCCTTTGCCTTACATAACTGTACAGTATTTTCATTAAAAGCCTCTTTCATAACTTCCCCTGTCCTTAGTCTTACCTGATGAAAATGGGGGAACTCCCAACCACAAACCCACTGGAAGAGGAAATAAAATCAATTCCAGTTCCCATCACTGACACTGTTGGCTGTGACAGTCAGTGCAGTTAATCCTCACAGCTCGGAGGCTGTTTTGTCTCCACTTCACAGATGGTGGAAATGAGGCTGAATGATGTGACTTGCCTGAGGTCCAAAAACAGTGGAGTCAAGATTCAAACCAAAGCCTTCTGACTCCAGAGCTAAGACTGACTGAATTCAGCAAGTATTTATTGAGTGCCTATTATGTGCTAGATATTGTTCCAGGTACTTGAGACACATCAGAGAACAAAACCAAGAGCCCTGCCCTCATGGGGCTTCCAGTCTAGCATTTATCGCCAGTTCACCTGCAGTCTACCGGGTGCCTGAGGCAAGTCACTGCACCTCTGTGCTTGGGTCCTCAGCTGCCCAATGGGATAACAAGCAGACCTGCCTCAGACATGGATAACATGCCTGGTGTACTGCGGATGCCGAACTGGACACCCTCAACCCACCACCCAGACAGTAGATAGGGCTGGAAGCTGATTTTTAATGATAAAATACAATGGAGGGAGGGCAGAGGGGCTAAGCCAAGCTGTC
>PVKV010037634.1:0-14634 GCA_004027835.1 Alouatta palliata
TCCGAGGTGTGGCCTGCACTCCTGGTGGTTACCAGGGCAACAGACCCGGCACCTTGTCCAAGGTGTGACCTGCACTCCTGGTGGGTACGAGGGCAGCAGACTCGGCACCTTGTCCGAGGTGTGGCCTGCACTCCTGGTGGGTACGAGGGCAGCAGACCCGGCACCTTGTCCGAGGTGTGACCTGCACTCCTGGTGGTTAGGAGGGCAGCAGACCCGGCACCTTGTCCGAGGTGTGACCTGCACTTCCGGTTCTTGTCGTTTCTCTCCTGCGTTCTCTCTGTGCTTTTTCTACATATTCTCTTTTAAACCTTCTACTTCACGAATTGCCTCTTATAGTTTGTTTACTTAGTTCTTAATTTCAGTGATTGAACTCTTTAAAATTCTAGAATGTTCAATAGTTTTTTCATAGCTTCCAATTATCTTCTAAAATGTCCAGTTTATCATTTTTTGCATATATTAATCACAGTTAGTTGATGTTCATGCGTGCTTACTAACAGCTCCACCTGCTTCAGAAGTCCTCTGACTGAGGAAAGCTGCCTCACTAGCCAGCATCTCTTTAGGATAAAGATTCCACCACTGTTTCCATGGTGCCAGACAAAGCTACCCCACACATGAATATGCATGGCCTGGATTAATTTATCAATTATTTGCTGTATATTGTATCTCTGGGAGATGCGAGACTGATAGCTGAGAATACACAAGTTAACAGGGCCTATTCCTGCTTCTGAGGGGCTCTGGAGGAGCCTCTGGCTGGCAGTCGTGTGCACTGCAGGGTCCTGGGCAAGGTCACATGACAGCTTCAGTTTTGTAAAAGAAGGCGCTTTATCCAAGGTCTGGAGGAAGGCAGAGGGGAGCTCCTTGTGGGACATCCAGTCTCCAGGGAGGCCTGTGGTATGTTTGTGCTTTCTGTTGGATAAAGGCATAATGTTTATCAGTGTATCCTTACTGTGATAGAACGTACTCCCTCTGTCTAGTATGTGCTCAGACTGTGGTATGGGGCCAGGTCCTGGGTTCACCCTGGAGTTCTCTTTCCTGATTTCTTGGGGAGTGATCGGGTAGAAGGAGTGTGACATACCTGGGAAGCTGCCAGCCTGGGGTATTCCTGGCCCTAGGGGAGGCATGAGGGTGGCTGGCATTTTTGTGGAGAAATCAGGAACCCACATCCACTGACGCTCAGCAGAGCAGTCGCCACTCTACCATGTGCACGGTGCTGGTGTGTGGTGCAGGGCCAGACCCAGTCAGGCTGCGGGGCACGGGTGCCACTGCCCACCCGAGGACCCCAGGAGGATGGCAGTGAAGATCCAAGCTGTATCCTCGGAGGGCCCCGCCTGACTCAACTGCCAGCCGGCCTCACGTCTGAAGAATGCAGTCTCTGCATCTGCATAGGGTTTTAAAGGAGGCCTGTTTTAGAAGACTCATTTCCCCTTCTGCAGATGTGTCTCATTCCATAATTACACTCTGAAGGCTCCTCATTCCTGGGAACATGAATGCCTTCAAAGGATGCAGCTGCCTCATTCTCAGCATCTTTCAAAGAAAACACACAGATGAGAAAGTGCAACAAGGGAGCTCAGTGCTGTAGGCTCTGGCGCTCTCCAAGCTGGTGATGCTCAGTTCAAGAGGCTTCGGGCTGTGCAGAGTTCCTCTTCCAGAGACCACGGCTGGAGTCTGACACTTGTCGGTGGGACCATCCTGGACCTGACACTCCACTTGACTCACAAGCAGCTGAGTTTGGGCACTTCCAGTTTACTTGTTTTGAGTGGGTAAATTGCTGCTGTGGGCACACGGTCATTCCCATTAACACATTCTGTAGCCCACAGAGAAGATTTTCTGTCTCTTCAAAACATGCCTAACTGATCAAGCAGCCAACAGAGTCGGAACCATGGAACGGCCACAGAAAATGAAGCTGCTCCGGGACGGCCACTTTGAGTCTGTGAGCCACTGAACATTGATATCTGCGTTAATGCACAGGGCTTGTATCGAACACTCCTTCCAGTGAACCAGAACGTGTATTCTGAAATAGAACAGAAATTGTGAGGTAAGAAAATGTCCATTAGATAGGCAGGGTCTCTACAATGTGATCACACAGACACAGCAGCCGTCTCAGGCAGAGCCCGTCCCAGAGTCAGCTCGCCCCCGTTCAGCTCACCGGGGCTGCGTGTCGGGCCGACTGGCGGACATGGGTCACGTCTCCGATGAGGACTGTTGAGAGGGCGCCAGCTCCTCGGGCTTTGCCCTGCTGGTGTCCGATGAGGAGGGTGCGTGGTGCCGGCAGTGGCCTCCAGCCCCTGCTCTGACAGAGTGGGTTTAGCATCCTCAGGCTCAGCTCGCAGCCCAGTGCCTCCCCAGGGAGAGTCTCCGGTTTTACTGCACCTTGGTGGTTCCAATTTTAAGTCTGTCCTTAACTTTCTGCCTTTTTCAGTTGGGGCCTCTCCACCATTTCAAAGACAAAATGAAATTTTGTAATACAGGGAGTTGTAATGCAGCAACATCCAGAATCCTAAAAAAGAGTAGATAGGGCCATTCCTTAACCTGTCAGAGCTAACGGCAGGATGGCCAGGCTGGAGCGTGGAGCTGGCCTGAACTCGAAGCAGCCCGGGCTCTGCTGGCCTCAGAACAACATTGTCGGGCCCTGTAGCAACCGCCCAAGCCAAGGCACACCTGGCCCGGGCCCGCCTGAGCGCAGTGTTGCCGTCCTGAGCGCAGTGTTGCTGTCCTGAGCGCGCCTCTGACCCCACGTCCTCCTCCACCTTCGATCCCGTAAGCTGGCCCGTGGACACCTCCCACAGGAGTGTTCTGGGAAAACACAACAGAACCAGTTTTCTCAAATGAGTTTTCAAATATTCCAGAAAGAAATAAACAAGACAAAACAAAAAGTCGGCCACAAGGGAGTTGATTGACTTTTCCTTGTGTTGGTAACTTTTCCAGTCATTGTGCAAGAACTCCATATTTTGCCGATGTTTTTTAAAAAGTCATTTTTTAACAAACCTGCATGTATTCCAAAAGTAGACACAGAACAAGAGGAATCCTGAGGAGCCAGAGAGCGGAAGGAGGAATGTTTGCTTCTTAAGGGCTTTTCTGAGGCAGGTCCCCAACTTTATGATTGAGAGCTGATTTCTTTCCCTAATCAGCACCTTCTGTGTCAGACCCAGGCAAGTGTTGAAGTCTGTGGGATTCACGGAAAAGCATGCACTTAGGAACAGTGTTTGGCCACATCCTGTTACCTGCCTCACAACACTGACCTCAGCCTCCCGGGTCCACTGGTGACACAAGCTGGGTGCCGGCAGCCTCCCACACACGTGACCCTGCATAGCAGCCGCAGAGCAGCAAACCACGCCGGGTGGACAGGAGACCCTGTTTCCCCTTCCTTTCATAGAAGAGGAGCTCTGTAAAGACCTCAGGATCACAATGACAAAATCCACTCGCAATTTAAGGGAGAAGCTCCGCTTCTAAATACCATGTAAATGTAGTATCTTCCTTGTAGAAGTGACTCCTTTAAACCTTTAATTAAATGCAGAATTTCTAATAGCTTTCATGAGAACAGAGCATGACGTGCTTTAGGAAGCACAGAGCTTGAAAGTCAGATTGTGATTATTTCCAGAACCATAAACTCTGTTTTTTTGGCACAGGGGAAAGACTATTTCTAAAACAAATGATAAAATAAAATTTAAAAGTGAGCAACAGGTCCTTTCCTCTGCTTGGGACCTGTGGCCGCCGCCTTGCCTCAGGCTGGTGTGACACACTGGACCTCAGCCTCCTCCCAGGGTGGGTGAGCTCTGCCCTTCTGGGGATGGGCAAAGGTGTGGAAAGAGGCACCAGGCCCCACTCCCTGTGGCTTTGGCATCTGCTCCTCCCACCTGGAACATCCTCTGGTCACCAAAGGCCCCACCTCACCCAGCCCCGGACGGCCTGACACTCCCCTCGCGGTCGGGGCCTCTGGAAGCGTTCCTGACCCTTGATTCCCAGCTCCTGACAGATTCGAGAACTTTTCCCTCCACTTCCAAATGGTGCATAGATTGCAGTCGTGGAATGCACGATTGTCAGGCTCCTTCTCCAGGGCCCAGATGCCTCCACTAAAGGCAGCTTCCTAGTAAGCGTTTCCACAGTTTCCAGGATCCTGTCAAACAACAGTGCTCAGGAAATCATCCTTAAACGACAGATGTTGAAATCTCCATGCAGAGAATCTGGAAGAATTCAGGAAGGCAGGGTGGCAGATGGGAAAGGCAAATCCTGCCTCCAGAGGTGAAGCTTCGTGGATTTCCAGGGTGACACTGACAACTGACCCCAGTTAAAACAAACTCCATAGCTTAAATTCGTATTCTGGCCAGTTTAAATCCCTGCGTATGCCACAGAAATACAGTATAACATTTTAAAATTAAAACAATTATGAAAGGAAAGTTGTAAATTAATATTCCATTGGCCTCTCCTGAAAATTGATGGTTTCTATTATTAGTTTAAACAAAACGGGAGAAAATTCTGATGTTAGAGTCAAGGTTCAGATTTTGTTGATATTTGTGTCAATGTCAGAAAAATTGATACAATATGTTACAATCAGTACAACATGTGTTTATATTTTTAAGGGAAAATACTTTTTCTTATGATAAAAGTAATTTATGTTCAATTATAGAAAATAAAAAAGAATAAAAGTAAATTAAACTAAAATTATCCATTATTGCCATCACCCAGAAATAACTGGTAACATTTTGCCAATCTGTATGCGTTACCGTTTTCAAAACGAGGATACTGTTACAGTCGCTCTTTTGTAATCTGTTTTTCAAACTTCATGCAAGTCAGCAAATTTCTGCGTTGGTTACATTAGATGAGATTCCATCTCGGTGACTGGGAAACAGACCAGGGGTGTTCCTGGGGCAGGACACGCAGCCCTGGGCCCCTCAGCAGGGGACACAGCCTAGCCAGCTCCCTCTGAGCCAAGATCCAGACTCTCCCTTGCCTGGCCTCCATGTGAGCAGGCCTAGCCCACGACCAGCACAGCCTCCCAGCACCCACAGAAGGCTGCAAAGAGCCGCACCTGGGTGTGACCCGCTGCCACTGGGAGGTGGGAAAGGCCTGTGTTTCAGGCTGCCTGTTTAAGGATCCATTGCGCAGCAGGAGAAACACAGGCAGCATCCATCCACCTGCTTCTCAGGCCGGGGCCCTGCTGGCATCACACACGTGGTGCATGTGCGATACCTGCATGTGTGATACCTGTGTGTGTTGCTGGCCCGAGGTGCCTTCCTCACAGTCAGGCACGTGTAGCGGGCTTGGAGGGCTCACCCACAGCACGGCAGCCACACACAGGTGAGCACGAGCCTTGGATTCCGTCCTTCTCCTTTTGCTTCTAAACCCACCGGGCTTCCCTGCTCACACTGTCCAGTTGGTCAGGTGACTCAAAACACCAAAACTTCAGGCCCCACGCACCTGCCTCTTTAGACAGCAGCACCGGCTGGGACCAGGCTGGAGCCCCAAGTGCACTTTCAAAGTTACATCTAGGTTTGGGGTTTCCGTGAGACTTGATTTTGTGCATGCATGTGTGTGTCCATGCGTGTTTGTGTACTGTGTATGGGTGTGTAGTGTGGAGTGTGTGTAAAGTGTGATGTGTCTGTGTGTGATGTGTCTGATGTGTGGGGTAGTGTGTGTATGTGTGTGCAGTGTGGTGTGGTTTGTGTATATAGTGTGTTGTGCATATGTGGTGTGTGTGTGGTGTGTCATGTGTGTGTGGTATGTGTATGGTACCTGTATGTGTGTATAGTTTAGGATCTGTGTGCACACACAGGTATGTGTGGCTGTGCTATACACATGTGGTATGGGATATGTGAGGTGTGGGGTGTGGGTGGTGTGCATATAGTGTGTGGTGTGTGTGTGTGTGGCATGTGGGTGTGTGGTGTATGTGTGTGATGCATGCAGTGTGCCGTATGTGTGTGGTGTGTGGAGTGTGTGTGTGTGGTGTGTGTGTTCTGTGTATGTGTCTGGTGTGTGGTGTATGTGTGTGTCTGGTGTGTGGTATGTGCAGTGTGCGTGTTGTGTGTGTAGTGTGTGTTGTGTGTGGTGCCTGTGTGGTGTGTTTGGTGCATGTGTGGTACCTGTGTGTGTGTACAGCTTAGGATCTGTGTGTGCACACAGCTGTGTGTTGTGTTGTGTGTGTGTGGTGTGTGTGGTGCATGTGTGGTGCCTGCGTGTGTGTACAGTTTAGGATCTGTGTGCACACAGGTGTGTGTGGTGCATGTGTGATACCTGTGTGTGTGTACAGTTTAGGATCTGTGTGCACACACAGGTGTGTGGTGTGTTGTGTGTGGTGTGTGTGGTATGTGTGGTGTGTGTGGTGCCTGCGTGTGTGTACAGTTTAGGATCTGTGTGCACACAGGTGTGTGTGGCTGTTTTGTACAAGTATGGCATGTGCAGACACAGACCTCCCTGGGCTCCGGTCAGGGCAGGGCAGTCCTGAGGAGGAGCGTCTGGGGACTCTGTCCACTAGTTGGGTTCCAGCCTCTATTCTCAGCCTGGGACACCCCCACATACACCCCTCTGCCTCCTGCACCATGCTCAGTGGGCCCTGGGCTGCTGCCACGTTTGTCTGGCTGCATTGCAAGCCTGAGTTCCAGGTGCAACATGGATGAAGGAGTGGGCTTGATTTTATTTAAAAGGTTATGGTCGTTTCGGCATCTGAATGGTTGGACTCAGTTGTTTTCTAAATGTTTTATTTTTCAATGTGTTGATGAGCTATTCTGAAGCTGTTTACTTCTTTAACTTGGGGTGCATTTTGTACATCCTGAGTGCCTCTGAATGGCCATGAACAGGTACGATATTGATTCATTCCCACGTTGCTTATCTCCAGCTGAAAGAAGTCTGTGGCCGTAATCCTGGGAAGCGTGGTGACCTCAGTTGGAGCAGTGGCCTCTGGAACAGGCCCACAGAAAATGGGCTAAGGCTGACAGAAGACCCTGTGCCAGCCAGGAAAAGAAGACATGTTCAGTTCAGGCTCTGAGCTGCAGGAGCATAGCCAGACGTTTCCCTTCCCTTCCATGCGAGTAGACCGTGGCTTCCTCAAACACCAAAGGCAAGAAAGAACCTTTTAAGATGTTTGCGTGGCAAAATGATTGGATTTAATACCAAGAAAAATTTAAGCCCACAGAACTGAATGCCGTGAACAAACACGGTGATATGGCTTGGCCCTGTCCCCACCCAAATCTCATCTTGGATTGTAGTTCCCATAATTCCCATGTGTTGTGGGACGGACTCGGTGGGAGATAATTGAATCATGGGGTGGTTTCCCCCATACTTTCTTGTGGCAGTGAACAAGTCTCATGAGACCTGATGATTTTATAAATGGGAGTTCCCCTGCACATGCTCTCTTGCCTGCCACCATGTAAGACTTGTTTTTCCTCCTTGACCTTCCGTCATGATTGTGAGGCCTCCCCAGCCATGTGGAACTGTGAGTCCATTAAACCTTTTTCCTTTATAAATTATCCAGTCTCAGGTATGTCTTTATTAGCAGCATGGGAACAGACTAACACACATGGTCTCTCTCTCTCTCTCAGCATATGTTAGCCTGAAACAAGGAACTTAGTTTTTATAAATTGTTAGAGATTTCAAAAAATGTATTTCATTTTCGAACACATCATGGAGGGCAGGGAATCCTGACTCAGGCTGGTTCAGGAGCAGTCTGTAAAGGAAAGGGAGGAAGCTAAGCAGCCCCTCCTACCTGGGCAATAGGTTGGTGGAGACTCGGGGTCGTGGGCACCACAGCGGGGGTGCATTGCTCATATCTGAACTGGATGAGAGCTTTGCAGAGTCACACTGAACCATGGGTGCACCGGGGGCGGCTCTGTTTTTGAAGTTTATAATGGATTTAGGTTAATTTTTGGTCACTGGGCACACTGCCTTACCTATATTGCATTAAAACACAGGTTTCCAACTTGTGCTTGAAGTCAATAGATGAATCAGCTCAGTGATTCACTGTCTTCTTATCTTGTAAATTTTGTTATATCCTGCAGGAATCATCCTTGAATATTGACGGAAACCCTTTGAAGTTCCAAGACATTGTGTCTTTCAAAAAAAGGTCATCATTTTTTTCTAATACCTGACCTATGAAAAATGTCTGCTTCAAAACCTGTGGCGATCCTCCAGCTGTGTCTACTGGCATTTCCTGTATGTGCCTCCTAGGTCCTGGGTGAGCTGCGGGTTACGGGTGTGAGGTCCTGGGCTCCAGAAGGGCTGGCTGTGTGGCCGACAAAAGGATTTGTGTCCCAGCCTTTGATGTTCTTTAAACTGCAGTGATGGTGCTGGACCACGCCCTGCACAGACACCCCGTGGACTGTGTGGGATTAAAGCCTGCTGTACTGGTGGTTCCCTTTCTCCTGTGCACCTGTGTTTTGGCTCGTGAAGCCCACTTGTTGGCTTACGATGTAAAAAGCCTTGACACAATTTGTTCAGTAGCAGAAAAGTCAAATGAACACTCAAGTGGCCCCTTCCACTCCCACAGTGATTTGAGGCAGCCCCAGGCCTGTGTCAGAGCCGCCTCCAGGTCTAACAGTCTGCCTTGCTGCCCAGGTTCGACAGTTTAGAAGCAGAACTCCCGTCGCCAGCTAGCCCATGGACAATTCCTGCAGGCTAGCATAGGGCACGCTTTGTTTCAGCTGGAAAAGTTTGGTTGTCAGTTTTGGCAGAGACAGGAACGAGGCTCCTCTCCCAGCACCGTAGGGTTAGAGCTTCGACTCTACCTCTTCTCCAAGTGGCTGCTTCGTTTGTTATTTCCCGGAAAACCGGTCCTCTAGGAACCGGAGCCCTCACACTGTGGTGACTCCACCTTTAGCCTCTCAACGTGGGGTCCAGTGTGGATGCATCCAGACCTGCGTCCCAACCTCAAGCCCTGGAGGAAGAGGCCTGGGAAGCAGGCAGGGGCCCCACTTAGAATCCGGACTCTAATTCAGACTGTCTGCATAGGAACGCCCACCGGAGCCTAGGCTTTTGGGCTTGAATGGTCCTCTTAGTGTTGGGGCTGGGGGATGGGCGTGTGGCACTCTCTGGACCATCGCAGACACTGATGAGCCAGCGTCTGAGCCACAGCCGGCATGGCCCTGGCCCGTGTAAACATTTGGCTGTTATTGGGAAAAGGAGTTAAGGAAAATCCTGAGGAATACCCATCGGCGGTTGTGCTCCGTGATGAATGCGTTGTCTAGAAACACGCGTGGGGATCTTGGTGTGAGGAGGAAGAGAAAGTTCTCAGATGCCGTGGCTGTGAATCTCCGTTTTATGGTCAGTTTGGGCCACAGGGATCCCGCGTGATCAGGCCTTACTCTGGGTGCCTCTGGCGGTGTTTCTGGTCGAGGTTAATGTTCAAATCAGCAGACGGAGGAAGCAGTTTGCCCTTCCCGGGGCGGGGCCTCGTCCTATCAGGCCGAAGCCCACATGGAACGAGAAGCCTGCCCTTCCCCAAAGGGAGAGAATCCCTCCTGCCCGGGGCCCTCGGACCGGAGCCACACAGGGCTCTCCCGGCCCTGGCTGCTCCCTGGTCCTGCAGATGCGGGCTGGTGGGCCTTGCCAATCAAGAGTGCACTCCTTGTAATAAATCTCCCTCTGAGACTGTCCTCACGGCCTGAACCCTGACCAAGGCAGACCCGGTGGCCTGGGGAGAAGAAAGAGCCACAGGCAGGAGTTAACTCCTAGATCCACAAAACCAGTGCTGCAGGCCTCCGGACCAGATCACCACACCCAATGTGGCAGGCCTCTGATTGGACCAGATCACCACACCCAATGTGGCAGGCCTCTGATTGGACCAGATCACCACACCCAATGTGGCAGGCCTCTGATTGGACCAGATCACCACACCCAATGTGGCAGGCCTCTGATTGGACCAGATTGCCACACCCAGTGCTGCAGGCCTCTGATTGGACCAGATCACCACACCCAATGTGGCAGGCCTCTGATTGGACCAGATTACCATGCCCAGTGCAGCAGGCCTATGATTGGACTGGATCACCACGCCCACTGCTGGAGGCCTTTGATTGGACCAGATCACTGTGCCCAGTGCCGCAGGCCTCTGATTGGACTGGATTACCGTGCCTAGTGTCACAGGCCTCTGATTGGATGGCTCATCCTGCAGTTACAACACAGATGTGCACAGAGCACCCACCATGCCTAGGGCTTGCTTCTCATGGGGTTTATTATTAAGAATCTTAAGAAGCTCCTGACATCCACAAGAAAATTCTCCATGAAGTCCCTCAACTACACACTGTGGTAAGGAGAGCATTCCCTGGACTGACGGGGCAGCGTGCTGTCTGGGACCGTCTGTGCCAATGGCTCTGGCAGCGACCTCTGTGGCCAGCAGGTTGTGCCACGAGACAGGTTGGTCCTGTGAGACGCTGCCCGTCCGGGACCTGAGTGGTGTCTGGACAGTCCCCAGGAGCACCTGAAGATTCAGATGCGGCTTCACCTCTACCTCCCCGTTCGAAGTCAGCAGACAGAATGGAGCCCCGCTGTTCAGCATGGGAAGTGTGAGAGTTGAAAGATCAGAACCTTTATGTCAGTTTTACACAAAAAATTTTCCATCAGGGGAAATGACAAAGGACACCACTGAAAGTGTGGCAGTAACATAATGGAAAATGTCTACTTTGAAAGGCAGGTGCCTGCAGTTGTAGAATCACGGCATGGGAAGCCCCGTGATTCCCCCATGCAGGGTCAAGAGTTCCAGGTCTTAGAATTCTGACATCTGCAAATTCCTATGTCCCCTGCAAGGTAAGACAGAGGGACTCGCTGAGCCTGAAGAGTGACATCACATGTTAATCCCTCCATAGGCCTCATGACCAACAAGAAATGACTGAAAGTGAAAAAACAAATCCCGTGTTTGAAGAACTTTGTATATTCAAGTTGTCTCTTCTTTCATTTTAACTTTCACAAAATTCACTATTCTTCATGCACATAAATAGCTCTACTCCTGACTCAAGTTGGCAGTCTATGGAGATTTAGGGTATTCACAACTCCAGGCAAACAGCAGCGCTCAGCTGAGCAGCTGGCTCTGAATGGAGCTGATGTCTGGGAGTGATGTCTGAGAGCCAATGGAAGATTCCATTATCTTGAACCTTCACTGTGTGAACTGCAAAGTGCCTGAATCTGGGGGGAATGGGTCCTCACAGCCGCCAAGTGAGGGGTCCATATTTTCTCTCCTCTGGGTGAAGAGGGGGGCCCATCTTTCCTCTCCTCTGGGTGAAGTCCCGGCTCACACAAGTCACCCCTGGTAAGAGGCAGAGTCCAGAGTGGGACCTCAGTAGACACCAAAGGGAGCACTCCCTACTCCACACATGGGTTTCTCTCAAGTAAATCACCAGCGGGGTGCACACAGAGTCTAGGAAGACAGGATACCCTATCGTCATCTCCTTCAGCCAGGAGGCCCCACATGGAGCGCCACAGCCTCTGCTGTCAAATGTCACAGGACAGACATTGTGTGCTGGTTAAGGGAGTAGAAACTGGGGATCATTATTCACTCAGTACTCACTGAGTATATCAGCAATAGTGTAAAATAAACACAGCTTAAACAAGTAGGAACCCTTTATTCCTGGGACTTAAAAGCTTGACTTTCCACAGTAAGCCAGTGACCAACGCTCAACAGCTCTTACAACAGGGCTGACAGCGGAAACGGAAGGGGTGTTTGCATTTCTAGGGCCTCAAGAAATGGGAGGTTCTCCCACATACGCTGACAGAGTATTGTTGTCCTATTTTATAATTATTACCCGGAAGATCAGCAAATTTAAGTAGGTCTGTTTATCTCACACCACAGCACTGTGCTTTTCCAGCGGGGGAGGGATGGAGTCCAGTGCAGGAGTCACTGCCATGGAGAAAAGCACTGTGATGGGATGTCTGTCTGCAAATTGGGACCCAACGGCAGATGGGATGGGGGGGAGTCTACGTATTTTTATTTGGATGCTTTCAGGAATCAAAGTTCCAAAACTAGAGTGTATCGGGCAGAGGGCAGTCAGGCTGTGGTTCCACGCTATGAGGCTGGGAGTCCAGGCAGGTCCTGTGTTCGCTGGTTCACTGTCACCGCCTGAAGGCCCTCCTCAGGACATCTGAACAGATGTCCTGCTTATTTTCTTCCTGCTTATTTTCATCTGCACAGAGGCCTGCAGGTGACTTCAGGATGCGGATGATGCCCACAAGGCGAGGGCCAGAGAAAATCCCATCGACTGTGCTGACCAAGGGCATCCGTGGCCACGTGTGTGGCTTTCTCCTGCAAAGAACAAGCCAGTCTGCAAACCACACTTTGAGGCTGGAAGCCTGGCTGTACTCTCCAGTGTCTTCTGAAGGCCGGGGTCCCCGAGGGTTGATTCAAAACTGTATTTTCTTATAAAATGTAGTAACATTTAGACCTGAAAAAAGGGCTGGAGGATATCTAACCTCTGATATCATTTTGTAACTGAGTGGGTTGAAGGCTGAGAACAAAGGTATCTGGCGCCAGCACCCCTGCTGGTCTCTGTCTTCCTGGGGCTTGCCTGGGTTGGGAGTCTCTCCAGCAAAATCAGCCTAGAGAAATGAGATTCTAGTTAAACAAGGTCCACTGTTGCTTTAAGATGAAATGTCAAAGTTTAAAAAAATGTATTAGCTTGCTCTTTTGGCCAAGAAATAAATAGATGTACTTCCTTTCACTCTGCAGTCACTGAGTTGACAGAGAAGTAAGAGCTTGAATCATCAGTGTGGCGTGAGTGACCACATCCCTCACTCTGCAGCAGGTGACTCTGAATCACCCTGGCTAATGACCTGCCCAGCATCCTGATGCTCTGATTAGTCCTGCATCAGCCGAGGATGGATGGGGCAGTCGCTGGCCTGTCTCAGAGGGCACCCCAGGCTGGGTGACAAGGCTGGCCCACAAGAGGGCGACCAGCCTTTGACAGGGACTGGCAGGCTACTATCTGCCTCTTCTGCAGTTTGGGACACTTCGGGTCATGGGTGGGAGTGTGTTTCCACATACAGTGGCCCCTAAAGGAAAGGAAACTACAGTCCTGCAGTGTTCACAAAGTGCACGCGTTTCTCAGGTAACACCTCGGCAGCCACCCATGGCTGACACAAAGAGCTCTGAATGCTTGCCAGAGAGATATGTATTTTTAATCCCAAAGTCCTGAATGTTCTAATTTCCTCATTAAGACTGACTTAACAGGAGCTATTTAGTCAGCTAAGTTATCAACTGAATAAAATAACCAGTGTTTCCTACTTATTTTCTTCTGTGGTCATTTGAAGACAATGGTGGTGAGGACAGAGTTCCTGTGCCCTTGATGGAGGCGTGTCCCTGGGTCCAAACATGCACCAAATCTTTAATTCATTTGAGCATAAATAAGTCAATGAATATGTATACATTCATAAATTAACTGGCATATTTTTAGTCCTATCGAAGTTTCAGACTCACCAATTTATCCAGCTTCTCTACAGTGAGTTCTTATTCAAGTGAACTATTCCAGTCTTGTACTTCTGATAGAATAATAATTATTATTAACATAACAATGTATGATTAATATTTATTTAGAACTCTAGTTTACCAATATTTATTCGGAACTCTAGTTTACCAACTTCTCTGCACTGAGTTCTTATTCAAGTGAACTATTCCAGTCTTGTATTTCTGATAGAATAACAACTAATATTTATTTAGAACTCTAGTTTACCAAGCTCTCCACATTTTATTTTTACATTTTGTCTTTACAAATCCGCATGAGACAGGCATTCTCATTACTCACAATGTTAAGTGGCACACGGAGGCTCAGGGGTGTAAATCGTTTTGCTGCAAGCCATGGGATCCAGTAGGATGCTGCTTTCCTATTTTTCCTAATGCTGCCATGTTTAGATATGGACGGCCGAGTGAGAGCAGATCATGTCCTGTGTGTGCCTAGATGTAACCCACACTCACAGACAGAAAGCTGTGCAGGCTGAGAAGTGAAGCCCTTTGCTGAACGGCCAACAAGAGCATTCTAGGACCCCTCATCCTTGGTACCCCAGGCTACACCCCTCGAATTGCCTTAGAACCAGAAAGAGCACTCCGTGGTTACTTCTCCCTTTCACAGTAGGCCATGGCTGTCTTCAGCGTTCTCCTGGGGACTCGGTCAATGTCCTCCCAGGCAAATGTTAGCCAGGCCCGAGGTAACTCTGCCCCCGCCCAACCAGCTCTGTCTCGGCACACGACGCCCCCACACTGTATTCTGGTCATGCCGTCAGTGTCCCATCTGCCACCCGTGCCTCTGGCTGGGCTTCTTGCAAGGTCCTGACGTGTGCTGTCACTCTCACCTGCTTGCTTGTAGCTGGACACATTGTCATAGGAGCCCAGCTGGCAAAGCAAAATACCCGAGACTGTTCTGATAAGCTATGTATTCCCTGCATCCTGGGCCAGTGAGAAGCTGAAGAGGAATGAAAGCTCTCCTTGTGAAGAGGCAGCACTGCAGAAGGGAGGAGGTGAGATTCCCTCCTCAGCCCCCAGGGCCCCGCCTGGATCTGGTTTTGCAGAGGGGAGGAGGTGAGATTCCCTCCTCAGCCCCCAGGGCCCCACCTGGATCTGGTTTTGCAGAAAGGAGGAGGTGAGATTCCCTCCTCAGTCCCCAGGGCCCCACCTGGATCTGGTTTTGCAGAAGGGAGGAGGTGAGATTCCTTCCTCAGCCCCCAGGGCCC
>PVKV010037635.1:0-14639 GCA_004027835.1 Alouatta palliata
CAACCCTCCCCCAGCTCCAGTGCCAGACATCAGGCCCTCAAAGTGTCCCTGGCTGACTCCAAGCGTTTCTCAAGGCATCGCCCGCACTGCCCAAGAGAAGGTCACTATGCTGGCCACAGCTCTTCCACTCAGGGCTGCTACCATGGCCACCTCCCTCCAGGCTACCAAAACAAGCCTGGGCTCTTGCTGGGGAGGCCACTGGAGTCCAGACACGCTGCCCCAGTCCACCAGGTCCCCCAGAGAAAGGCCCCACCTTGGAGGGCCTCCCAGGACAAGATCACACTGTCAGCTCTTGCCACCAGCTGAGCCTGTTCTGGGCACTTTGCCTAGCAATGGTCAGAGCAACCACGGGGCAGGGATTGTTGTTATGCTCATCTCAGAACGACAAGACCAATACCTGGTGAAAGTGGCAGCCCACCGAGCTCAGGTCATCTGCTCCCAACCACTGCCCTGCAGGCATGTGGACCACTGTCTCAGGAGCCCCTGCCCTGGCCCACCCTCTGCTAAACTCATGAGCGTCCAGAGTAACAGAAGACAGGAATCACTGTGAGTGTGGGAGTGTGAATGTGCATATACATGTGCATAAATATGTGCATGTATATATGTGAGTGTGTGTGTGTAAATGCATATTCACATGTATGTGTAAATATGTGCATGTATATAGGTGTGTGTGCATGTAAATGTGTGTATGTAAATACTGCATGTATATGTATTGTAGGTATATGTGTGTATACATGTGTGTATATATACACATGTGTGAATGCATGTATACGTGTGTGGACACGTATATACGTGTGTGCGTATATGCAATGTATGACTGTGTGGATATGTATGCATGCGTATATAAATAAATGTATGTTTATGTGTTTGCATAGGTATATACATGTGTATGCTGGCCCTCCAGAGATGGCCAAATGGCTCCTGCAGGCACACCAGCATCTGTGGCCAGGAGGAGCTCCACCTCAGTGCATCTTCTGATCTGGGCAACACCTCCCACACCCATCTTCACTGGCTCCAGAGCCTGGCCAGTTCTGCCCTGGCACAGGGCCCACATGTTGAGATCTCAAGACATCACATTTCATGAACGCAATTCTGTGTTGCCGCCATAGTTAGAGACACCCCCTCCCAAAACTGCGAAAGGGTCTATTCACATGCGCTTTTTCTAGCATTCTTACGTTATTGTTGTTTACACTTCAGTCCAGGATTTATCTTGGCAAAAGACTGAACGTAACTTTTTTGTTCCTGTATTAGTCCGTTCTCATGCTGCTATAAAAAACTGCCTGAGACTGGGTAATTTAAAAAGAAAAGAGGTTTAATTGACTCACACTTGCACATGGCTGGGGAGGCCTCAGGAAACTCACAGTCATGGCAGAAGGGAAAGCAAACACATCCTTCTTCACATGGTGGCAGGAAGAGAAAAATGAGAGCAGAGCAAAGGGGGAAGCCCCTTACAAAACCATCAGATTCTGGAAACTCATTCACTATCACGAGAGCAGCATGGGGGAACCACCCCCACAATTCAGTTATCTCCACCCAGTCCCACCCTTGACATGGGGATTAATACAATTCAAGGCGAGCTTTGGGTGGGGACACAGCCAAACCATATCCGTGCCCCCAAATGTGTGTCCACTTTTGTAACATGGGTGAGCCACGCTTTTGCAGTTGTCTAAGAGGTTGGGTTTGCTGAGTTCGTTGTACCCTTCTATCTGGGGCTTTCCTGTTATTCCTGTGTTAGTGTGGCATTACATAAAATATGGTCAGTTACAGGACAAATTCCTTCATTCTTTCTTGTTTTTCACATTTCCCTTCACACGTTTGTTTTTCTACATGTGTGATCTCACACTTGCATTTCTCCCCAAAACTTGTATCTGGAAAAAAGCCTTAGGTTGTGAAACAATTGCACTGAGACTTTGCCAGGGTTGCTCTCATTTCAATGCTGGTTTTTCCCCTGAGAACCTCTCGTTGCAGAAGTCCGAGGCTTTGGGAAGAGTTGACCCTTCGTGTAGGTCCTGAACATCCATGGAACTGTGCTCCTAGATGGTTTGTTGGGTTGGTATTCCCAGTGGGTGTCTTCCTGATGTTTTCCAAGGCTTAGGAAAGTTATATGTGGATACCCTGGGGCCTGGCCCCTCCCAGGCCACGTCACAGGGGTCTGGTGCTCTGGCCTCCTCAGCTGAGTGAGTATGGCCAGTGAAGAGCCCAGCCCAGCTGAGCAGGGAAGGCCGGCTCCCTCACCTGCAGCCTCCACGAGGGCCACCTCCCCACAGGGCTGCCTCCCCAGCTATGTCCTTCACCCCCAGGTGCCTGGCCCCCCTCAGGGTATAGCAGGACCGATGGCACTGGGAACCCAGGTTAATCCCTGCTTCAGATGCACAGAAACCCCAGCTCCCCAGCATGGATTCCTCATTTCCGGAAGAGACAGCAAATGGTCCCCAAGGACCTGCCAGGAGCCCTGGGATTCCAGAATTCAACTGGGATCTGACTGTGGTTGGGGGGTGGAGTGCAGAAAAGGCCACAGGGAAAGGAGAGACACAGGAACACTGAGAGCAGACCAGGGCAGTGTCTGTCCCTAGGACACGGTCCCCTGGTCACCTGCACCCCAAGGGCCTCTGGAGCCTCGTGGCCCTGGGCTTTGGCCACCCTGCTGTGCAAGTGCCTGCAGTGCTGATTTGGGGCTAGCCAGTTCAGCCTGGGTGACTAGAGGGAGAGCCTTGCTCCACAGCCCACCATGGGACCTGCCTGCGTGCTTCCCATGGAGAAACAGCGTTTTCATATGCACAGAAGTCTGACAGGAGGCAGTGCACTTGGCCATGATTTCTCAAGTATTCCCACTGACAGAAGCCTTTCTTCCTCAGCACTGGCATTCATGATCCAGCAATCCCATTACTGGGTATATACCCAAAGGATTATAAATCATTCTATTATAAGGACACATGCACACGTATGTTCATTGCAGCACTGTTTACAATAGCAAAGACTTGGAACCAACCCAAATGCCCATCAATGATAGACTGGGCAGGGAAAATGTGGCACATATACACCATGGAATAGTATGCAGTCATAAAAAAACAATAAGTTCATGTCCTTTGCAGGGACATGGATGAATCTGGAAACCGTCATTCTCAGCAAACTGACACAAGAACAGAAAATCAAACACCATATGTTCTCACTCATAGGCGGGTGTTGAACAATGAGAACACATGGACACAGGGAGGGGAGCATCACACACTGAGGTTGGTTGTGGGGAACTAGGAGAGAGACAGCAGGGTGTAGGGAGGTTGAGGAGGGATAACATGGGGAGAAATGCCAGATATAGGTGACAGGGCGATGGAGGCAGCAAACCACATTGCCATGTATGTACCCATGCAACAGTCCTGCACATTCTGCACATGTACCCCAGAACCTAGAGTGCAATTAAAACAAAAACAAACAAACAAACAAACAAACAAAATATATATATATATATATATATATATATATATAACTGAAAATAGATGAAAGATTTAAATATAAGACCTCAAACTATAGAAATCCTGGAAGACAACTTAGGAAAATACTCTTCTTGACATCAGCCTTGGCAAATAGTTTTTGGCTAAGTCCCCAAGAGCAATTGCAACAAAAACAAAAATTGACAAGTGGGAACTAATTAAACTAAAGAGCTTCCGCAGAGCAAAAGAAACTATCAGCAGAATAAACAGACAACCTGTGGAATTACAGAAGATATTCACAAAGTATGCATCTGACAAAGGCCTACTATCCAGAATCTATAAGGAACTTAAACAAATCAACAAGCAAAAAACAAGTAGCCCCGTTAAAAAATGGGCAAAGGACACAAACAGACACTTCTCAAAAGAAGACGTACAAGCGGTGAACAAACCTGAAAAGTGCTCAGCATCACTAAGCACCAGAGAGATGCAAATCAAAGCCACGTGAGATACCATCTCACACCAGTCAGAATGGCTGTTATTTTAAAACTTAAAAAACAACAGATGCTGTCGAGGCTGCAGAGAAAAGGAAATGCTTACACACTGCTGGGGGGAATATAAATTAGTGCAGCTACTGGGAAAAGAAGTCTGGAGATTTCTCAAAGAACTTAAAATAGAGCTACCATTAAACCAAGCAATCCCATTACTGGGTAGATACACAAAAGAAAAATCATTCTAACAAAAATACACACACTCGTACGTTCATCGCTGCACTATTAATAATAGCAAAGACATGTACACAACCCAGGTACCCATCAATACTAGAATGGATTAAAAAATATGATACATATACACCATGGAATACTATGCAGCCATAAAAAGAAATGAAATCATCTCCTTTGCAGTAACCTAGATGGAGCTGGAGGCCAATTATGGCTCCATTAATGCAGGGACAGAAAACCAAATACCTCATGGTCTCGCTTATAAGTGGGAGCTAACCTTGGAGCACACATGGACATGAGTCTAGGAACAATAGACACCGTGTAACACTAGAGGATGGAGGGAGGGGAGTGGATTAAAAAAAAAACCTATTTATCAGGTACTAGACTCACTACCTAGGTGATGGGATCCTTATGCCAAACCTCAGCATCACACAATATTCCCATGTAACATATCTGCACATGGGTACCCCCATATCTAAAATAAAAGTTGAATTTTACATTTTCACACACACTGTATGATTTCATTTATATAACATTATCAAAATGGACAAATTGTAGAGATAAAAAACAGATTAGAGATTTCCAGGGGTTAGAGATGGCAGGGGGAGGGGTATGTAACTTAAGGGTTTGCATGAGGGATTTCTGTACAGAATCTGAGATTGTGATGGAATAGGTCTATATCTTGATTATAATAGGGGTTACATGAAGCTACACAAGTGATAAAATGACAGACAGACACACACACACACACACAAAGAGAGAGAGAGAGAGACAGAGAGACAGAGAGAGAGTACAAAAAAATCCCAGCAGAAATTTTGGAGATGAACAAAGTGATGATAGAATTTATATGGAAGGCAAGTGACATCGAATAGCCAAAGCAATCCTGAAAAAGAACCACGTTGGAGGACTCACACCATTTGACTTCAGAAACCTTCGTAAAGATAGAAGACAGTGTGATATTAACGCCATGACAGTCACACAGATTGATGGAACAGAGTAGAGCATTCAGGGGGCCAGGCGCAGTGGCTCACACTTGTAATCTCAGCACTTTGTGAGGCCAAAGTGCGTGGACCACCTGAGGTCAGGAGGTCAAAACCACCCTGGCCAACATGGTGAAACCCCATCTCTAGTAAGAATACAAAAAAATTAGCTGGGCATGGTGGCAGGTGCCTGTAATCGCAGCTACTTAGGAGGCTAAGGCAGGTGAATCGCTTGAACCCAGAAGGCAGAGGTTGCAGTGAGCCGAGATCCCACCCCTGCACTCCAGCCTGGGCACAGAGTGAGACTCCGTCTCAAGACAGAATAGAGAATTCAGAAATAAATTAACAGATATATGGACAATCTATTTTTGACAAAAACACAAGGCAATTTAATGGACAAACGAGTCTTTTCAACAAATGGTGCTGAAACAATTGGACACCTATAAACAAAATATAGATAAACCCAGCAGTACAGGCAAAAATTCACTGAAAATGGATTATATGCCTAAATGTAAAACCTAAAACATTTCTAAAAGAAAAAAACAGGAGAAAATCTTTCTGATCTTGGTTTAAGAAACGATTTCCTAGATACAACACCAAAAGTATAATCCATAAAAGAACAACTGATAAATTGGACAACATCAAAATTAAAAATTTCTGCTCTCCAAAAGAGACCAAAACTGCAAAAAAAAAAGGCAAAGACAAGCCACAAACTGTTGGGAAATAATTGGGAAAACTGCATTCTATTAAAAAAAAGTTGTGTTGAGAATACATAATGAATCACAAACCCCATAACAGGAAAACAAGCAGACCTCACTCCCCAAACATATAAAACTATAATAAGGTGCCTCTATATACTTATTAGAATAGCTAAAATTAAAAATACAGTCAATATTAAGTGCTGGCAAAGACACAGAGGACTGGACCTCTCATGCATTGCTGGTGAAAATGCAAAATGGTACAGCTTCCTTGGAAAGCAGTTTGGCCGTTTCTTAGACAGTTAAACATATACTTACCAAATAACTCAGCAATCTCATTCCTAGGCATTTATCCAAGAGAAATTAAAATTTACATTCACATAAAAACCTGTATGCCAATGCTCATGGTGGTTTTATTGATAATTACCAAAGCTTGGGAACAACCAAGCACCCTTCAGCGGAGAATAAGTAAACAAAGTGTGATACGTCCACACAGCTCCACTCAGCAATAAAAAGGAACACCACCTGGAGGAACCTCGAATGCATTACACTAAGTAAAGGAACCAAACTCAACGATTCCATTTATCTTACACACTTGAAACAGGCAGAACTGTAGAAACAGAAAACAGATTGATGGTTAACACGTGCTGACAGGAGGAGGAGGCAGCCAAAGGAATTTTTGTGGGGTGAGAGAAATGTTCCAGGTCTTGATTTGCTGACAGTTACACAATTGTATGCATTTGTCAAAACCTACAGATCGACACACCGTTTCTGGTGAGATTATACCTCAACTAGAAACATATAAAATAGCAGCTTTGAGCAATCGGCAACAACACTGATAGTGTTTACGACATACTGTTACATTTAAGAAACTACAAAGTAAGAGATACACTCTGAGCACAATTATGTACAAATTTGTATTATATATGGGAAAGACCAGCCGGGAACACAGAGAAATGCAAGCAGACAGTAATGATAGCATTAGGGTCTTCCCTTCAACCTCCAAATTTTCAGCAATATGTTTATTTTCACTTGATAATAATGAAATACAGTAACCAATCCATGACAGATGTAAACACTGTCTTAAAACAGTTTATCTTCATTATTTTCAATATATTCTCTCTAATTTGCTTCTCTGTCCAACCTGCTATCAAACATATTCCTGCTAAGTGGAAGACTGAAAGGTAATTAGCTAATTTTGAAAGGGCAAATTGTAAGGCCAATTAATTCATGATTTGTGAAAACAACTAGAAAAAATGAATTACATTTTCTACTGATTAGAAATAAACCTTCCCACACAATCTTGCCTTTAAAAAAGAATGATGCCTGTCAATCTGACAACCGATCGTATTTAAGTGCGTCTGTAGTTCTTACATACTATTTTGAGATACAAAAAAGGGTTGATTCAAAATTTTTCTAAGATTAAATTCAGCAAAGGGAATGGGAAAGAGAGTGAAGAGAGTGGGAAGGCCGTGCATCACTCTGTGCTTACTTCTTCATGAGTGAAATCGGCGTATCAGACAAATAAATTCCTCTTTAATTTGGCGGTTTTGCTCCATGTCATTACGAATGCATGGACGAGACAAATTCCGCTAACAAAAGTGGGGAAGTCCTCAGGTAGGATGGGGAGAACGGCCCTGAGGAGTCTCCAGCAGCATCCAGGCTGGAGATATAGAGCAGGTCCAAGGTCCCAAAGACAAGGGGTGAGTTGCCCCAAGAATGAAGCCTGCTTTCCCCTTACGTCTTTGTGGTTGGTTCCCTCTGTTACAGGACAATTGGTAAAGGGCTAAAACCATGACTCTCGTCCCAATATAAAATGAATGCAGGTCAATATTTTGTCTAACTCAGCAATTACAGGAAGGTGGTAAGGTGCAAAGAACCACACACACATGGGCCATTAGAAATGCCGAGTCAGGCTGGGCCGGTGGCTGTCGCCTGTAATCCCAGCACCTTGGGAGGCTGAGGCGGGCAGATCATGAGGTCAGGAGGTCAAGACCATCCTGGCCAACATGGTGAAACCCCGTCTCTACTAAAAATACGAAAATTAGCCAGGTGTGGTGGCGCACACCTGTAGTCCCAGCTACTCAGGAGGCTGAAGCAGGAGAATCGCTTGAACCTGGGAGGCGAAGGTTGGAGTGAGCCAAGATTGCACCACTGCACTCCAGCCTGGGTGACAGAGCAAGACGCTGTCTTAAAAAAAAAAGAAATGCTGAACTGAACTTACAAATCAGTGCAAAACTGGACAATGCAATCCACAGACACAAGCCAGCTTTACTTCTGGGAAAAAGAGCCATTTGCTTTGTTGTCAGCTTTCAGATCAGCTGCAAACAGTGAAAGATGTGGAAAACCTGGGAGGACCCCAGACCTCCCTTCGCTTCCTATAAAAGACACCGATCATCTTTGTGTTCCACTTCCAACTTTTTCACAACAGGTTCCTTCGTCACTATTCACTTCTGGGGCTGGCGGTGCCTGAGTGGCTCCCAGGGGTCGGCCTGCTGGTACTCACACTCTCCAGCAACCCCATCCCGAGCATGGGCTGGACCTAGTGACTTGTTTCTAACCAAATGAATACAGCAGAAGGGATGGCATTACTTCTGTGATTAGGTCACAAAAGACTTTCCCTCGTCCTGCCCAGATGGAGTGGACCCCTGGCAAGGAGCCGAGGTGGCCTCCAGTCAACAGCCAGCAAGGAACTGAGGCCATTTGTCCCACAGCCCAGGAGGAACCGCACCCAGCCAGCAGCCACACAGATGAGCTCGGAAGAGGATCCTGCTCCAGCTGAACCCTGAGATGCTGTGGCTGCAGCTGACAACCTGTCCAAGCCTGTGAAGACCCTGAGCAGAGGACCCAGGTCAGCTGCGTCCAGATTCCTGACCCACAAAACTGAGGAAATAGATATGTACTCTTCTAAGCTGCTAAGTCTTGGAGAAATTTGTTACATGGCAATTGATCATGAGTTCACTCTTCCTTCCAGCTTTCTTTGTATCTATAGCCTGCCTTGTGTCACACAGATTTTAATCATTTTAAGAAAATACCTAGTAATCAGTTTGTGCACAGCTAAAGTAACTGACCCAAGAAATTGTGCCTGGCTGCCTGGGAACCAAAGGAAAAGGGAGCACAGAGGCTGCAGCCTTGGCCTGCATGTTTCCCACACAAACAGCAGAAAAGCAGGCTACAAGGGGACAATGCCCTGAGAGCTAAAACACAGGCCAGCACAGCGCCCCAAATCACCTTTTCAATACAGCCTATTTACAGTATCTCACAGCATTCTTTTGTTCTGCTCATTCTCTTCACCACTGAACCCGTAATAGATGAGTTCAACTTCAATGAGGCTAAGGGATTTGTTGGTTTCCACATACCTAAGACTCCCACCTATGCTAGGTACAAATACTTACATATCTTTTCTCTAATAAGAATACTATTTGTTTTTCATTTTCCACCTATTTCTATAAAACGAGAAGAGCAAAATATAATGAAACCCTTCAGTCACCTTTAGCCTGAGATGACAGTGCTGGGACCTTGCATACGTGGCCACAAGGCAACCAGCCACACGCCTGCCCAGGAGTGTGCTACTTCCGGGGCTCACCTGGAAGCACGTGGACGACAGCCTGTGCCCTCCACACCCACACACTCACATCAGTGGGCCCTTCCCCGGAGAGCCCTCACTGTGGGTGGGTTGAGCCAACCCCCCATTCTCCCTATGGTGCTGAGAACTGCCCCTGGAGGCTGCAGTTCCCTGCTGCTCCTCCTCCTGGGAGAAGCTCCGCCAGGGAGGTGCCACTTACTCATGAGGGCTCATGCCTTTGGGCAAGGCTGGCACCTTCTGGTATCTCCACACTCAGCCCAAGTAGCTGCCAGTGCCATCCCGACACCCCTCCCCGTGCCCTGGGCAGGCTGTGGGGGCGGGGCACCTTCTGCCCTCCCTTCATCGGACCATCACACATGCCAGCTCCTGCCCCTAAGTGCCCACATCTCTCAGCACCTCTCCACGCCCTTCCTCCTCCTCCACCTGGAATCCTGCCTGAGTACCCAGGGCCTCCTGCCTGTGGAGCCCATCAGGGTGCCCCCTGGAACATCATACATCAAAGCAAGAAGTGAGGTGAAAGAACTTGGAAAATATGCTCTCTGGTCTTCCCGATTCTTGTCTCACTGTGAGGCCTTTTTCTAGAAACTGGAAGCTGAACATTAGCTTTCCATCACTCACACCCTGGCCCGGACAATCCTACTGCCTGCCCAGGCACACATCCACACAGTCCTCCTGGCCATATTAAACACTTCCCAACAAAACACTCTTTAAAGAAGAGGAAAAGGGAAGCCTCTTGCTGGGAGAAGATCCTGCAACACAGGACCAGAGAGGGTGAATACACAGAATATTAAATCTGAATTTCGGGGACAGACACCGTCAGTATATAACAGAGAACGTTTGCTGCAGGCCGTTTTTAATAGCACATACTGGGGGGTGAGGAGCAGAAACTGAAAAGCCGCCAACCGGAGAACATGTATGAATGGGGTCATGTTCCCATAATGAAATTCTACGCAAGGAGTTCAAACGAACGAATTAGAGCTACAGGCATTAGCACAGAGAAGTCTCGAAACATGCCGGCAAAAAGAGCAACTCAAAGATTCCCCATTTGCAACATGACAGCAGAGACTATTAGCGAATAGAAACATCCAGTGGAAGTATGTGCACACCAGAGCGCTCCCCCGGAGGGGCGGGGTCACAGCAGCAGCACGAGCCACACCCACGTGCAGTTCTGTGGTGTTTTGGCAAAGGCTGGAGAGACCGTTAGCACCGCAGGGCTCAGGACTCTGGCTGTGGGAACATGGGTGCTCAGATTTGCAGTGTCATCGACATTCCCCAGCAGAGGCAGGCAGAGACACCTACTCAGAGGATGCTGCTTTTCTCATCACAAGGACATCTGTGTGAACTGCAAAGTGTGGACTTGGAGTATGAGCACTGGCATGTAAAATCCATTCATTGTCTTTACCTAAGTAAATATTTAAACATGGATCAAAATTTTTGATCAGCATACAAAATGCTGAGTCGCAATAGCAAAGACTTGGAACCAACCTAAATGCCTATCAATGATAGACTGGATAAAGAAAATGTGGCACATATCTACCATGGAATACTATGCAACCATAAAAAAGGATGAGTTCATGTCCTTTGCAGGGACATGGAGGAAACTGGAAACCATCATTCTCAGCAAACTGACACAAGAACAGAAAACCAAACACTGCATGTTCTCATTCACAATTGGGTGTTGAACAATGAGAACACACAGACACAGGGAGGGGAACATCACACACCAGCGCTTGGGTGGTGGGGTGCTAGGGGAGGAATAGCAGGGTGTGGGGGGATTGGGGAGGGACAGCATTGGGAGAAATACCTAATATAGATGACGGGGTGATGGATGCAGCAGACCATCACCATGGCACGTGTGTACCTATGCAACAAACCTGCATGACCTGCACACGTGCCCCAGAACTTAAAGTATAATAAATAAAAAATTTTTTTTAAATGGAATGATGTCTTTTGCAGCAACACGGATGCAGCTGGAGGCCACTATCCAAGCGAATTAGTGCAGGAACAGGAAACCAAATGCCACATGTTCTCACGAGAAGTGGGTGCTAACCGTGGGTGCACTCAGACACAAAGAAGGCAGCAGTGGACACTCGGATCCCACAGGGGCAGGAGGAGGGAGGGTGGAAAAGTAACTATTGGGTACCATGCTGACTACCTGGGCGATCAGTGGTACCCCAAATCTTGGCACCACGCAATATACCCAGGTAACAAATCTGCACGTTTAACCCCTGAATCTTAAATAAAAGTTGAAATTATTTTTTAATTTCTTTTTAAGTAAATTCTCACTTTTCTGACATGAAAAACAACACTCAGTTAATTCACTTGCTGCATATATAGAAGTAAAGCATGTCCTAAGAGATGCGCTTTCCAACATTGCAGCGTAATTGCAATACCTTAAATAATAAAGTGCTAAGTCTTCATGCTGCAAACTCTCTTTTCTATTTTTATTATCTTTTACAGCTAAATTAAGTTCACCATATTTTACAAACATCATTCATCAAAAACTAAGCCAGGAAAGTGATCTAACGCTAGAGAAATTATTGTAAAATTTCTGGAAATTTCTCCCACAACACCCGTGGGGGAACGACGCTCATGGAAACCCAATCTTTGCGAACTCCACGTTCACAAGATGGCACTGTTTCAAACTCACCTCCCCTTTGCGAGGAATGAAGCGACTTCCTGGCCGCGGCAGGAGTGCGAGGGGTCTGCGCAGCCGGCTCCCCGCGGAGACGCCTGCAGGAGCTCCAGCACATGTGCGCCCGGGGCCTGCGCGCCGCCTCTGCCCTCCAGGTGCATGCTCCGCGCCGTCTTCCCTCTAGGGCTGCCGGAAAGAAACCACTCTTGGTGAGAGGCACACTGGGAACGTCGTCCGCACCATGGGAGTCCATGCAGTAGGAAGGCTGCTTCCACGGAGGCCCTCCCAGAGCTTCAGCACCCTGACCACGTGGGAGCAGGGCGCGCCTATCCCCACCCACGAAGGCGCCCACACATTTTGCCCTGGCCATGGCCTGCGTGCGCAGCAGCGGAGCGCCGGTTAAGTGGATCAGTATGTGTGCACAGCATGAAATTCTGTGCTGCATTAAAAATGATCTATGGGGAAGTGCTAAGGGTGTGGACAGAGAAGGACACGTGGTTCCCTGTGATGTTACTATTGAAATGAACGGGTGTAAGTTACATGCACAGAACAGAAGTCCAAAAGACACACCGTCCAAAACATGGGTACCTCTGGATGGGGAAGGTACCCACAGGGTCCTTTTCCTTTGGTTTTGTCTCTTCTATGATTTTTACATTTTCTGCATTTAGCAAATTAATAATTTTGTGGTGAGAATATAATACCTACTATAAAAGTGAGAAGTATCACTATAGTTGTAAGGTTATGTGGTCCTACTTTGAGGCTTATATTTCAAACCATTTACCATTTTATTTTTTACATTTTCCAGCAATCTACAGCACGAGAAGACCTTTGGCCTTGAGGCCGCTTGGCTTGCTCTCCAGGGTTGCTGTGAAGCCAGGACTCACTCTGCACTTTGGCCGAGTAGGATTTCTGGCGCTGAGAAGCAGAGGCACGTGCTGGGGCTGGAGTTAGAACACGTGCATCAGCCACTCCCAGTCCCCTGATTCACACACAGTCTTCACAACGCCCCGTGAGCACAGAATTCCAGGGCACCCAGGATGGCTGGAGTTTGCGGAGACTCAAAGCAAGTACAAGGAATGTCAAGTCTACAGCTGGGTAAGCCAGGGCCCTCGCAGCCCCAGACGCCACACTTCCCGGTGGAGCCAGAACTTACCGCAATTACAGAAAGACATGACATTTGAAGAAACCCCAACAACCAAGAAAGCCCATACATCCTTCTCACCACGGTTATTTCCCTGCTGTAACCAACACTTACGCTGAGAGTGATGACTTACAAACCAGGGAGCCAAAGGCAGCCATGTGGGCAGAATGTACTTGCATCCTAAAGTGAGATAAAGCAGTTGCATTTATTTTAAAGGATGGTTCCACTGTCTGGTAAGAACAGGTGTGAATACCAGCTACAAAAAAGTTGTCTGGTTTCACAAATTCCACACACGAGCTACATGTTTCAGTATTTGCATTTAAAACTGATGTGGCACAATATACAGAAGACTAGTAAAAGTCATGCTAACAATTTAAAATTTAAATTTCTTTTTATTTAGAATAATGACATTAAATACCAATTTAAAATACACCATGACAAGCCAAGAGAGAGAGACCATGGAAGAAAAGAAAAAACTTCATATTTGAGTACTATTAATGGCATTTTTCCTGGATTTTGCACAAAGTGCCCCACAAAATATGTAACTGGTCCTGCTGCAATGTTAGAGGGGTCCTCTTGCTCTCCACTGACAATTCCAGGGCACCATTGTCCCTCCGAAAACACCCAGCTTCTTGAGAACATGCCGTTGGAACTGTCTGAACCCTGCCCCCAGGCAAAGCTGCATGCGGATGTGCCCTCCAACAAATTCAGAGGCTGAAACCCTCCCCTCTGATAGGGCGGTGTTCAGAGGTGGGGTCTTAGGGCTGCAGTTGGGATCTGAAGAGGCCTTAGGGTAGAGCCCTCATGGATGAGCTCCAGACCCTCTGAGAGTCACGGGAGAGCTCGCTTCCTCTCTCCAGCCTGTGGGGACCAGGCGAGAAGGCGCTGTCGTGCAGCAGGGAGAGGACCCTCCCAGGGGCTGAATCTGCCGGCGCTCTGATCTGAGATCCCACAGCTTTCCACGCTGTGGGAAATTATGTTTGTGGCATAAGTCATCGGTTTATGGTGTTTTGTTACAGCAGCATGAATGGACTCACACAGGAGCATACCACCCACCCTTAGTGCAACAAACGTCCACGCTTTCAGGCCATGTACCTTCTTTCTTGGAAGATTCTAGCCCTTCTCTCTCCCCGCTGACCACGACACTTATGTTTTGGCTTCAACATCCACAGAGGTGATGTTCCCCACTGCTCGGCCCCTCAGCACATGACCAGCCCTTGGCAGAGAGCCCGCTCTGCCCACATATCAGCCACGCTCTCCACGGCCTCACTCCCCTCTTTCCCGGTGGAGCCTCTGTGGTCCAGCAAACACCCTCTTCTGACTTGCCCCAACTCATTCTATAAAACTTACCTGATATACGAGTTTTCTACTGCTGCAAAACAAATCATCACAGAATGCATGGGTTTAAAAGCACACACGTGTATAATCTCGGAGTTTCTGTGGGTCATGGCC
>PVKV010037636.1:0-14639 GCA_004027835.1 Alouatta palliata
CACAAAGGATTTTATTTTTCCTTCACTTATGAAGCTTAGTTTGGCTGGATATGAAATTCTGGGTTGAAAGTTCTTTTCTTTAAGAATGTTGAATATTGGCCCCCACTCTCTTCTGGCTTGTAGGGTTTCTGCTGAGAGATCTGCTGTGAGTCTGATGGGCTTCCCTTTGTGGGTAACTTGACCTTTCTCTCTGGCTGCCTTGAGCATTGTCTCCTTCATTTCAACCCTGGTGAATCTGACGATTATGTGCCTTGGGGTTGCAAATCTAGATTTTATTACTAATAGTATATAATTATTTTTCATTTGTTTTTACTTAATAGTTGGTGATATGATTTGGCTCTGTGTCCCTATCCAAATCTCATCTCTCGAACTGTAATCATCATATGTCAGGGGAGGGGCCTGGTGGGAGGTGATTGAATCATGGGAGTGGGCTTTCCCCATGCTGTGCTCATGATAGTGAGTGAGTTCTCATGAGATCTGGTTGTTTGGAAGTGTGTGGCACTTCCCCTTTTATTCTCTCTCTCTCTGCTGCTGCCGTGTAGGATGTGCTTTGCTTTCCCTTCACCTTCCACCGTAATTGTACATTTCCTGAGGGCTCCCCAACCATGCAGAACTGTGAGTCAATTAAAACTTTTTTTCTTTATAAATTACCCAGTCTCAGGTAGTTCTTGACTGCAGTGTGAAAACAGACTAATACAGTTGGCATCATGAAGTGTTTGTTGGAACTTCGTGGGGTTGGTCAAGGAAAGATACAATAAAACGCTTTACAGTTATAGAGCTTGGCTTTTTGTTATAAGCTTATTAAGTTACCTCTATAGGGACTCATATATCTTACAGGGCCAGGAAATAGATACCAGACATTAGGATAAAGACAGCTTAAAAAATTCAGAATCTAATCAAAACCGAGGAAGTTAGCTTGAGCATCAGTGAGGATTACATATTACTGCAAGCAGATGAAAGAAAGATAAAATGGTACCCCTTGAACTCAGAAAAGATCAACCTGTATGAAGAGCTTGTAAATGGGATTCTATAATAGTAACTGTGAAAAGCGCTCAACTTTAAGCTCTCATAAACTTGAAGATACTAGAATAATTTCAACATAGTGAACCTGTCTGAACTCATTGCACAATTATAATTTTAGATGCTATCATAAGGCTGACTTCTCAGTTTAATTAGACAAATGTTCTAAAACATTGTAAATATATAAACACCAAGTATGCAAAGATTCCTTAATGCAAAAATATAAAAACACAAAATGGATTCTTTTACAGACTTATTATTTTAATTCTAAATCTACTTGGGTTTATGATAAATATATCCCCTGTGGTAGGCAAAATTCTAAGATGCCCCACAGTGACCCACACTCTTATATAATCACTTCCTCTCCAGTGTAGTTAGAACCTGGGATTATGATGAGATATTACTCCTGTGATATATTACTCCTTTGATATATTACTCATCAGTTGACTTTGAGCAAATCAAAACAGAGATTGTCCTGGGTGGGCCTGACTTAATCAGATGAGCCTTTAAATGAAGGCAAAACATCAGAGAGATGTGCTCCTGCTGACTTTAAAGATGCAGCATACCCTTGATCAACAAAAAGCAAAAACCAGGGACCTCAGTTCTGTAACCTTGATGAATTAAATTATGTGAGCTTGGAAGAGGGGCTTGAAGTTCATATGAGAACCATAGCCCTGGCAGATACCTTCATTTCAGCCTGGAAGAGCCTGAACAGAGGACCAGTTAACTTGTGCCTGCACTCCTGATCCACAGGTACTGTGTAATAGGAAACCAATATTCTCCCTATAGTGAGTTGAATTGTATCTCCCCAAAAGATATGCTGAAGTTCTAATCCCTTGTACCTGTGAATGTGACCTTATTTGGAAGTGGAGACTTTACAGATGTGATTATGTTAACATGAAATTATACTGGATTAGAATGGACCCTAAATCCAATTACTGGTGCCTTTATAAGGTGAGGAAGATTTGAAGGCACAAAATACACATAGGAGGAAGATGGCCATGTGAAAATGAAAACTGAAATGGGAGTGATGTAGCTAGAAGTCAAAAAATGATCTAAGACCTTTGCCCTCCAAAACTTTAAGAATTAATTCCTGCTGTAAACCAACTGTATTAGCTCATTCTCATACTGCTATAAAGAAATACCTGAAACTGGGTAATTTATAACAAAAAGAGGTTTTAAATTTCTGTACAGGCTGTACAGGAAACATAGTGATATCTTCTTCTGGGGAGGCCTCAGGGAACTTACAATCATGGTGGAAGGCAAAGGGAAATCCAGCACTTTACATGGCCAGAGTAGGAGAGAGAGTCGGGGGGGAGACATGGGGCATGTGCCACACACTTTTAAACAATCAGATCTCACAAGAACTCACTATGATAACAGCAACAGCAAGGGGGAATGGTGTTAAAGCATGAAAAACTGTCTCCATGATCCAATAACCTCATACCAGTGTCTCCTACTTCCAGCAAGGTGGATTACATTTCAACATAAAGTTTGGGTGGAATAGAAATCCAAACCATATCACCAACCAGTTACAGTTACAGAAGCTTTAGGAAACTAATACACGCCCTGAAGAGATGCTATGGCACTCCTGACAGACTGGTTAGATTCTCACCAAACCCATATCCTCTTTCCAGGCACATAGTTAGACTACATTTCCCAGCCACCTTTTACCTGGCAGGACCATGTGACTAGTTCCTGCTGATGGATTGTGAACAGAGGGGCTGTGACACTTCAATGGCTGAATTAAAAGAAATCTACAGATTCAAAGAAATCTCTATCAAAATTACAATGTAATTTTTCATGGAAATAGACAAAAATAATCATTAAATTCCAATGGAACCACAAAACACCCCAAATAGCCAAAATAATCTTGAGGTAACAGAACAAACTGGAGATACCACCCTACCCAACTCCAAGATATAAAGATTGTAATAAAAACAACATGATACTGGCAGAAAAAGAGACTCATCAACCAATGAAATAGGATAGAAAGCCTAGAAGTGAACCCATGTGACATGATTTGACTCTGTATCCCCAGCCAAATCTCATGTTGAATTGTAATTTCCAATTTTGGGGGAGGTACCTGGTGGGAGGTCATTGGATCATGGGGACAGATTTCCCCCATGCTGTTCTCATGATAGTGAGTTCCCACAAGATCTGATGGTTTAAAAGTGTGTGACACTTCAACATTCACTCTCTCTCTCTCCTGCTCTGCCATTGTAAGACGTACCTGCTTCCCCTTCACCTTCCACTATGATTGTAGGTTTCCTGAGGCATCCTAGTCATGCTTCCTGTTAAGCTTGTGGAACTGTGAGTTAATTAAACCTCTTTTCTTCATAAATTAACCAGTTTCAGGTAGTTCTTTATAGCAGTGTGAGAATAGACTAATACAGAAAATTGTTACTGGGAGTGGACATTGCTATATAGATACCTGAAAATGTCAAAGTGACTTTGAAACTGGATAACAGGCAGAGGATGGAACAGTTTTGAGGTCTCAGAAGAAGAAAGGAAGATGTGGAAAGTTTGGAAGTTTCTAGATGTTTGTTGAATGGTTTTGACCAAAATGCTGACAGTGATATGGACAATGAAGTCTAGGCTGAGGTGGTCTCAGAAGGAGAAGAGGAACTTATTGGGAACTGGGGTAAAGGTCACTCTTGCTATACTTTAGCAAAGAGATGGGCAACATTTTGCCCCTGCCCTAGAGATCTATGGAATGTTAAACTTGAGAGAGATAATTTAGGATATCTGGCAGAAGAAATTTCCAAGCAGCAAAGCATTCAAGATGTGAACTAACTGTTTCTAAAAACATATGATCATATGCATTCACAAAAGGATGGTCTGAAATTGGAACTTATATTTAAAAGGGAAGCAGAGCATTAAAATTTGGAAAATTTGTAGCCTGACCATGTAATAGAAAAGAAAGCCCATTTTCATGGAGAAATTCAAGCCTGCTGCAAAAATTTGCATAAGTAAAAAGGAACCAAATGTTAATAGGCAAGACAATTGAGGAAAATGTTCCCAGGGCATTTCAGAGATCTTCACATCAGCCCCTCCCATCACAGGCCCAGAGACCTAGGAAGAAAAAGTGGTTTCATAGGCCACACCCATGGCCCAGCTACTCTGTGCAGCCTCAGGAGATGGTTCCCTGGATTCCAGCTACTACAGCTCCAGCTATGACTAAAAAGGGCCCAGGTACAGCTTGGGCTTCGGCTTTAGAGGGTGCAAGCCCCAAGCCTTGGTGGCTTACATGTGGTTTTGGGCCTGTGGGTGCATAGAAGACAAGACTTGGAGTTTGGGAACTTCTGCCTAGATTTCAGAGGATGTATGGAAATGCCTGGATGTCGAGGCAGAAGTTTGCTGCAAGGGCAGAACCCTCATGGAGAACTCCTACTAGAGCAGTATGGAGGGGAAATATGAGGTTGCAGCCCCCATCACAGAGTCCCAACTGGAGCACTGCCTAGTGGAGCTGTGAGAAGAGGACCAATGTCTTCCAGAACCCAGAATGGTAGATTCTTGCAAACAGCTTACACAGTGCACCCAGAAAAGCTGCAGGCACTAAATGTCTGCCCATGAAAGCAGCTGTTGGGGCTGTACGCTGCAGATCCACAGAGGCAAAGCTTCTCAAAGCTTTGGGAGCCCACCCATTGCATCAGTGTGGCCTAGAGGTGAGAGATGAAGTCAAAAAACTATTTTGGAGCTCTAAGATTTAATGACTGCCCTGCTAGGTTTCAGACTTGCATGGGACCCATAGCCCCTTTGTTTTGGCTGATTTCTCCCATTTGGAATGGGAGCATTCACCCAATGTCTGTGCCCCCACTGTATCTTGGAAGTAACTACTTGTTTTATATTTTGCAGGCTCATAGGTGAAAGGGACTTGCCTAGTCTCAGATAAGACTTTAGACTTGGATTATTGGGTTAATGCTGGAATGAGTTAAGACTTTGGGGGACTGTTGGGAAGGCATAATTGTGTTTTGAATGTGAGAAGGACATGAGATTGGGAGGGACCAGGGCATAATTATATGGTTTGGCTCTGTGTCCCTACCCAAATCTCATGTTAAATTGTAATTCCCAATGTTGGGGGAGGTACCTGGTGGGAGGTCACTGGATCATGGGGGCAGATTTTCCCTGTGTTCTCATGCTCTTCTCGTGATAGTGAGTGAGTTCTCTGAGACCTGATTCTTTAAAAGTGTGTGGCACTTCCCTACTTACTCTCTCCTTCTCTGCCATGTTAATATGTGCCTGCTTCCCCTTTGCCTTCTGCCATGATTGTAAGTTTTCTGAGCCCTCCCAGTCATGCTTCCTATTAAGCCTGCAGAACTGTAAGTAAATTAAACCTCTTTTCTTCCTGAATTACCCAGTCTCATGTCATTGTTTATAGCTGTGTGAGAACAAAATAATATACCATGCATTTGTGATAAATTGGGTTTTTTTTTGTTTTTCCTGCCTCAGTTTTATTTGTACAAATAGCACAGGAGGACCCCAGTTCCATACAGACAGCAGCTGGGGTGTTGGGGGTGGGCTTGGTCAGTTGCACCAGTCCTTCTATCCTCATGTTGGCAGACAGAGGTCTCTATTCTGAAGCCTTTGTAAGGGGCCTGGGCACCTTTGGGAGCCTGAGCTGAAAATGAAGCTGGAGCTGCAGCCTGGGCCTTGGTTAGATCTTTGGCCTTGGCCTGTGGCCAGCATGGCCTGAGCCCCTTGGCAATGCGGGGATGAGCACGCTTCCCAAGCTTCGGGTGGGCAATATAGGCAAGTCGATCAAGCTTGCAGCGGACACTCTTTGGGATCTTGGGCTTAACCTCCTTGGGCTTTATGAGGGCCCTAATAGCCTCAGCACGTGCACTCATGGCCTTAGCACTGTTGGCCCGCATCTTCTTTAGGCCCTTCTTGTTGTGCTTCTTGGTGAAATGCATGTTCCTCAGGAACTTGAGGTCCAACCCCCTAAGAGATTCATATCTTTGTGACTGGGGTTTCTTGATACCATTTCTGTGCTATTTTCGGGACTGGTTGTGTGTGGTGTGGTTCTTAGACTTGGCCATGTTGGCACCTTAAGCCACAACTCCCTGATAAATTGATTCTTTGACAAAGGTGCCAAAGGCATACAATGTGGGGAGGACAGTCTAATTAATAAATGGTGTGGGGAAAACTGGTTATCCGCATAAAGAAGAATGAAATTGGACCCTAACCTTACATCATGTACCAAAATCAATTTGAAAAAGATAAAAGACTTAAACATAAGACCTAAATTGTAGACGAACTAGAAGAAAACAGAGAGGGAGAGCTTCATGACATAGGTCAGGGCAAGGACTTTTTGGACATGACCCCAAAAGCTCAGGCAACAAAAGCCAAAATAGACAAATGGGGATAGCATCAAACTAAAAAGTGTTTGCACAGAAAAAAGAACAACAACAAAAATTCCAATTAACAAAGTAAAAAGATAACCCACAGAGTGGGGAAAGTTATTTGTAAACCCTACACCTGATAAGTGGTTAATATCCAAAATATGTAAGGGGAGCAAGATGTCTCAATAGAAGGCCCCACCAATTCTCCCCCAAAGACAGACACCAATTTAACAGCTATCTACACAAAAAAAGCACCTTCGTAAGAACCAAAAATTAGGTGAGCACTCACAATACCTGGCTGTAACTTCATATCACTGAAAGAGGCACTGAAGAGGATAGAAAAGAGTCTTGAATTGCAGACACTGCCCATCCTCTATCCCCTGGCAGTAGCCGTGTGGCACAGAGAGAGAATCTGTGAAGATGGGAGAGGGAGGGAGAGTACAGGAATTGTGAGACATTGCATTGAACTCAGTATTGCCCTGTTGTAGCAGAAAGCAAAACTGGGCTTAACTTAGCTAACACTTGCCCACAGAGGGAGCATTTAGACCAGCCCTAGCCAGAGGGAAGTCACCCAACTCAGCAGTTGGAATTTGAGTTCTGGCAAGCCTTGCCACACTAGGCTAAAGTTCTCCGGGGCCCTAAATAAACTTGAACAGTCTAGGCCACAAGGACTGAAATTTGTAGGCAAGTGCTATTGCTGAACTCAACTCAGTGCCAGTGGACTGGTGGGGCACATGACCTACTGAGACACCAGGTGGGGCAGCTAAGGGAGTGCTTGTGACACCCTTCCCCCAACCACAAGCTACCCAGCTTATGGATTCAAAAGGAACCCCTTCCTTCTGTTTGAGGTGAGGAGAGGGAAGAGTAAAGAAGATTTTGTCTTGCATCTTGGATACCAGCTCAGCCACAGTAGGATAGGGAGCCAGTCAAAGATGTAAGACCTCCTTTCCAGGACCTAACTTCCAGACAACGTTTGTAGACACACACTGAGCCAAAAGGGAATCCATTACCTTGAAGGGAGAGACCCAGTCCTGGCTGCTGACTAAAGAGCCCTTGGACCCTGAATAACGAGGAGTAATACCCAGATAGTATGTCATCGGCCGTGGGTGAGAATCAGACTTCCTGAATTACGGTGAAACTTAGCATATTCCCAGCTGTGGTGTCTATGGGGCAAGACTCCTGCTTGAGAAAAGAAGAGGAAAAAGTAAAGGAGACTTTGTCTTGCACTTTACATGCCAGCGCAACCTCAGGAGTTTAAAGCACAAAGTGGGCTCTTGGGAACCCCAATTCCAGGACTTGGCTCTTGGACAGCATTTCTGGACCTGCCCTGGGCCAGAGGGGAGCCCACTGTCATGAAGGGTGAGTTCCAGGCCAGGCAACATTTACCACAAGCTGACTGAAGAGACTTTGGCTCTTAAGGGAACATTGGCAGTAGCCTGACAGTACTCTTTGTGAGCCTGTGGTGGCACCAGCTGTGGGATGAGGCTCCTTTGTCTATGGAAAGGGGAGAAAAGATTAAGAAGAACTACATCACATGATATGAGTGCCAGCTTAGCTGTAGTACAATAGAACACCAAGTAGACTTCTAAGATATTGATTCCAGTTCCTGGCTCCTGGATGGCATCTCTGGACCTGCCTGGGGCCTGAGGGAACTTGCCTTCCTGAGTGGAAGGACACAAGCCTGAAAAGCTTCAACACCTTTTGATTATACAGTCCCAGTACCTTGAATGAACATAGGTGGTAGCCAGGTAGTGGTTACAATGGGCCTTGGGTGAGACCCAGTGCTGTGCTGGCCTTAGGTCTCACCCAGCACAGTCCCAGTGATGGTGGCCGCAGGGGTGCTTGTATAACTACATTGCCAGCTCTAGATGGCTCAGAACAGAAACAGAGACTTTGTTTATTTGGGAGGAAGTAAGGGCAGAGAATAAGTGTCTGCCTAGTAATCCAGAGAATTCCTCTGGATCTTATCCAAGACCACCAAGACGGTACCTCTATGAGTCTGCAAGAACCACAGTGTTACTGGGCTTGGAGTGTCTTCTAAGACACTGGGCTTAGAACAAAATACCAAAGTCCTTTCAAATACCTTGAAAGTATTCCTAAGAAAGGCAGGTAAAAACAAGCTTAGCCTGCAAAGACTACAATAAATACCTCTCTTCATTGCTTATACACAGACAAATATCCATCAACACCAAAACCATCTAGGAAAACATGACATCACCAAATCAACTAAATAAGTACAAGGGACCAATTATGGAGAAACAGATATGTGACCTTTCAGACAGAGAATTCAAGATGGTTGTTTTAAGGAAACTCAAAGATATTCAAGACAACACAGACAAAGAATTCAGAATTCTATGAGATAAATTTAACAGAGATTGAAATAATTAAAATGAATCAAGCAGCAATTCTGGGGCTGAAAAATGCAAATGACATACTGAAAAATGCATTAAACTCTTTTAATAGCAGAACTGATCAAGCAGAGAAAAAAAATAATGTGCTTGAAGATAGCCTATTTGAAAATATACAACAGAGGTGATAAAAGAAAAAAGAATTAAAATAATGAAGCATTCCTACAGGATCTAGAAAATAGCCTCAAAAGGGCAAATCTAAGAGTTATTGACCTTAAAGAGGAAATAGAGAAAGAAATAGTGGTAAAACATTTATTCAAAGGGATGATAATGGATCATTTCCCAAACCTAGAGAAATATATCAATATCTGTGTACAAGAAGGTTATAGAACAGTAAGCATATTAACCTAAAGAAGACTATCTCAAGGCATTTAATAATTAAACAGCCAAAGGTCAAGGATAAATAAAGGATCCTGAAAGCAGCAAGACAAAAGAAACAAATCACATAAAATGGAGCTCCAACATGTCTGGCAGCAGCCTGTTCAGTGGAAACCTTACAGGCCAGGATAGGGTGACATGACATATTTAAAGTGCTGAAGGAAAAAATCTTTTACCCTAGAATAGTATATCCACTGAAAATATCCTTCAAACGTGAAGGAGAAATAAAGTCTTTCACAGAAAAACAAAAGCTGAGGGATTTCATCAACACCAGAATTGTTTTATAAGAAATGCTAAAGGGAATACTTTAGTCAGAAACAAAAGCACATTAATGGGCGTAAGAAGTCATATGAAGGTACAAAACACACTGGTAATATTAACTACACAAAAAAACACAGAGTATTATAACCCTGTAACTGTGGTGTGTAAAGTACCCTTAAGTAGAAAGACTAAATGATGAACTGATCAAAAATTATAACTACAACTTTTCAAGACATAAATAGTACAATAAGATGTAAATAATCACAACATAAGTTAAAAAGTTAGGGTATGAAGTTAAGGCATAGAGTCTTTGTTTTCGTTTTGCTTGTTTATGTAAACAGTGTTGTTATCTGCTTAAAATAATGAGTTATAAGATAGTATTTGCAAGCCTCATGGTAACCTTAAATGAAAAAAATATATACAACAGATACAGGAACCAAAGAAATCAAGAAATTGTGGCATACCACCAGATGAAATCACTCGCACTAAAGGGAAGGCAGGAAAGAATGAAAGAAGGAGGAGAAGATCACAAAGCAACCAGAAAACAAATAACAAAATGGAAGGAGTAAGTACTTTTTAATAATATAATTGAATGTAAATGGACTAAACTCTCTAATCAAAATACATACCGTGGCTGAATGGGTGATAAAAAAGGGGAACCCAATGACCTATTGCCTACAAGAAGCACATTTCAACTTTGAAGACACACATAGACTAAAAATAAAAGGATACAAAAGATATTTCATGCCAATGGTAACAAAAACAGCACAAGTACCTATACTTATATGAGACAAAAAAGATTTCAAGACAAAAACTATAAGAAGAGACAGAGGTCACTAATAATAAAGGGGTAAATTTTTTACAATTGTTATATATATATAATATATATATAATAATTGTTATATATATATATAACAATTGTAAAAAAAAAATATATATATATATATACTCAACACTGGAGCACCCAGATATACAAATAAAATATTATCAGAGCTAAAGAGAGAGAGAGTCCTCCATACAATAACAGCTGGAGACTTCAACACCCCACTTTCAACATTTTACATATCTTCCAGACACAAAATTGACAGAAACAATGGGCTTAATCTGCACTATATTTACAGAACATTTCATCCAAGAGCTGCAGAATACACATTTTTTTTTTTTACTTTTTTAAAATTTTATTTTACTTTTAAGTTCTGGGGTACATGTGCAGATCTTGCAGGATTGTTACATAGGTATACACATGCCATGGTAGTTTGCTGCCTCTATCCCCCATCACCTACATTAGGTATTTCTCCTAATGTTATCCCTCTCCAATCTCCCCACCCCCTGCTATCCCTCACCTAGCCCCTAGCCCCCAACAGACCCCAGTGTGTGATGTTCCCCTCCCTGTGTCCATATGTTCTCATTGTTCAACACCCACTTATGAGTGAGAACATGCAGTGTTTGGTTTTCTGTTCTTGGGTCAGCTTGCTGAGAATGATGGTTTCCAGATTCATCCATGTCCCTGCAAAGGACATGAACTCAACCTTTTTTATGGCTGCATAGTACTCCATGGTGTATATGTGCCACATTTTCTTTATCCAGTCTATCCTTGATGGGCATTTGGGTTGGTTCCGAGTCTTTGCTATTGTAAACAGTGCTGCAATGAACATACATGTGCATGTGTCTTTGTAACAGAATGATTTATAATCCTTTGGGTATATACCCAGTAATGGAATTGCTGGGTCAAATGGAATTTCTATTTCTAGATCCTTGAGGAATTGCCACACTGTCTTCCACAATGGTTGCACTAATTTACACTCCCACTAACAGTGTAAAAGCGTTCCTGTTTTTCCACATCCTCTCAGCGATCTGTTGTCTTCACATTTTTTAATGATCGCTGTTCTAACTGGTGTGAGATGGTATCCAAATGTGGTTTTGATTTGCATTTCTCTAATGACCAGTGATGATGAGATTTTTTTCATATGTTTGTTGGCCACATATTTGTCTTCTTTTGAAAAGTGTCTGTTCATATCCTTCACCTACTTTTGGATGGGGTTGTTTGATTTTTCTTGTAAATTTGTTTTAGTTCTTTGTAGATTCTGGGTATTAGCCCTTTGTCAGGTGGGTAGCTTGCAAAAATTTTTCCCATTCTGTTGGTTGCCGGTTCACTCTAATGATTGTTTCTTTTGCTGTGCAGAAGCTCTTAAGTTTAATTAGATCCCATTTGTCTATTTTGGCTTTTGTTGCCATTGCTTTTGTGTTTTAGTCATGAAGTCCTTGCTTATGCCTATGTCCTGAATGGTTTTGCCTAGGTTTTCTTCTAGAGTTTTCATGGTGTTAGGTCTTATGTTTAAATCTTTAATCCATCTGGAGTTAATTTTTGTATAAGGCATAAGGAAGGGGTCCAGTTTCAGCTTTCTGCACACGGCTAGCCAGTTTTCCCAACACCATTTATTAAACAGGGAATCCTTTCCCCATTGCTTGTTTTTGTCAGGTATGTCAAAGATCAGATGGTTGTAGCAGTGTGACGTTACTTGCAAAGCCTCTGTTCTGTTCCATTGGTCTATGTCTCTGTTTTTGTACTAGTACCATGCTGTTTCGATTAGTGTAGCCTTGTATAGTTTGAAGTCAGATAGTGTGATGCCTCCAGCTTTGTTCTTTTTGCTTAGGAATGTCTTGGCTATGCAGGGTCTTTTTTGGAAGTTTAAAGTTGTTTTTTCCAGTTCTGTGTAGAAGGTCAGTGGTAGCTTGGTGGGGATAACATTGAATCTATAAATTACTTTGGGCAGTATGGCCATTTTCACGATATTGATTTTTCCTAACCATGACCATGGAATGTTTTTCCATCTGTTTGTGTCCTCTCTTATTTCCTTGAGCAGTGGTTTGTAGTTCTCCTTGAAAAGGTCCTTCACATCAATATTAACCTTAAATATAAATGGACTAAATGCCCCAATCAAAAGACACACTGGCAAATTGGATAAAAAGTCAAGACCCATTGGTGTGCTGTATTCAGAAGACCCATCTCATGTGCAAAGACACACATAGACTCAAAATAAAGAGGTGGAGGAAAATCTACCAAGTAAATGGAGAGCAAAAGAAAGCAGGGGTTGCAATCCCATATTTCTTGGAGGTTTTGTTCATTTCTTTTCACTCTTTATTCTCTAATCTTGCCTTCTCGTTTTATTTCATTGAGTTGATCTTCAATCTCTGATATCCTTTCTTCTGCTTGATCAATTTGGCTATTGAAACTTGTATATGCTTCGTGAAGTTGTTGTGCTGTGTTTTTCAGTTCCATCAAGTCATTTATAAAAACATCTTTTTTTCGCTGGTTTCTTCCCATCTTTGTTGATTTATGTACCTTTGGTCTTTGAATTTGGTGACTTTCAGATGGAGTCTCTGAGTGGATGTCCTTTCTGTTGATGTTGAAGCTATTTCTTTCTGGTTTTTAGTTTTTCTTCTAACATGACCCTCTGCTGCAAGACTGCCTGGGAATCACCCGTGGGGACTGCAGAACAGCAAGGATTTCTGCCTGTTTATTCCTCTGGGAGCTTTATCCCAGGAGAGTACTTGCCAGATGTCAGCCTGAGCTCTCCAGTATGAGGTGTCTCTTTGTATATACAGGGGTCAGGGAGCTGCGTCAAGAGGCAATCTGTCCCTTATCAGAGCTCAAGTGCTGTGCTGGGAGCTCTGTTGTTTTGTTCAGAGCTGCTGGGAAGGGCCATTTAAGTCCTACTGCAGCAGAACTCACAACTGCCCCTTTTCGCAGGTGCTCTGTCCCAGGAAAGTGGGGTTTTATTAAGTTCCTGACAGGCTGCTGCCTTTTTTCAGAGATGCCCTGCCCAGCAAGGAGGGAGTCTAGTCATAGTCTGCCTGCAGAGGCATTGCTGAGCTGCTGCAGGCTCTGTCCAGCTGCTGTGTAAGCGTCCTTGCAGTTTTGTTTACAAGGGCAAAGTTAGAACTGCCTCAGTAATGGCAGACACCCTTTCCCCCACGGAGCTCGACCATCTGGGTGAGCTCAAACTGCTGTGCTGGCTGCAAACCTCTTAAGCCAGTGTGTTTCACATTGCTGTTCTTTTTGGGGGTGGACCCGCTGAGCCAGATCATCTGGCTCCCTGCCTTCAGGCCCCTCTTTTTCAGGGGAATGTGCGGCTCTGTCTCACAGGCATTCCAGGTGCCAGTTAAAATGGCTGCCCAGATTTGTGCGGGTTTTTGTGCTGGAAACCCGTGGCGCTTGTTGGCTGGTGGGAGTCTCCTGGTCTGTAGGCTGTAAAGACCGCAGGAGAAGTGTAGTATCTGAACCAGAGTGCCAGAGTGGCCGGAAAAGCTCCCGATGGCCTCTGTTGGGTAGGAGGGGGAGTCCTCTGGTCCGCTGCACTTCCCAGTTGAGGCAGCACCCCACCCTGCCTCAGCTCACCCTCCTTGGGCTACACCCACTGTCCAACCTGTCCTATTGAGATGCACCTGGCACCTCTGTTGGAAATGTGGGGATCAGTTGCCCTATGTGTTGCTTATGCTGGGAACTGCACTCCAGAGGTGTTCCTATTCTGCCATCTTGGTGGAACTCCCAGAATACACATTATTATCCTCAGCACATGGAACATTCTCATGGATAGACCATATGTTAGCATGCAAAACTAGTATTAAAACATTCTAAAAAATTAAAATATTATCAAGCATCTTATCTGACCGCAGTGGAATAAAACTAGAAATCAATAACACGAGTAATTTTGGAAACTATACAAATACATGGAAATTAAACAATATGCTGCTGAATGACCAGTGGGTCCATTAAACAAAATTAAGAAAAAAACTAAAAAATTTCTTGAAACAAATGATTATGAAACCCAATATACCAAAATCTATGGGATATAGCAATAACAGTACTAAGTGAGAAGTTAATAGCTATAAGCACCTACATCAAAAAAGAAGAAAAACTCAAATAATGTAACAATGCATCTTAACAAACTAGGAAAGGAGAGTAAACCAAACCCCCAGATTAGTAGAGAAAAAGAAATGATAAAGACCAGGGCAGAATCAAAAACGATGAGTTTGCATCCTTTGTAGGGACATGGATGAACCTGGAAGCCATCATTCTCAGCAAACTGACACAGGAACAGAAAACCAAACACCGCATATTCTCACTCATAGAAGGGTGTTGAACAATGAGAACACATGGACACAGGGAGGGGAGCATATCACACTGGGGTCTGTTGGGGGGGAAAAGGGGAGGGACAGCGGGGGG